>OY744563.1:631875-783785 GCA_963556235.1 Cryptophagus acutangulus
GTGCATGTAAACAACATGATATATCATATTCTGAAAATAAAGATTTAAATCAACGACATTTAGCAGACAAACAATTAGAATACAAAGCGTGGAATAGAGTACTTGCAAAAGACGCCTCTCTAGGTGAAAAATCATCAGCCTGGTTTGTTACAAACGTAATGAAAGCTAAGCGTAAACTCGGTATGGGTGTTGTGAGGAAAAGTGTAAAATCAAAAAACAGAAAACCCAAAAAGAAAAAAGTTGCATTTCGAAAAGCTGTTGTTGACAATGTGAAAAGTTTATTACATGGAATTAGTGATGTAGATGGTAACTTGAAAGGTATAAGTCAAACAGCTTTGAAGGCTGCCCGTGTGGCTGTTAAAAGTGTTGGAGGTCGGAAAAAAGTTCGATTACCTAGATTGATACCTATTCCAAAAACAGGAGGATTTTTACCTCTAATACCGTTATTTGCTGGTTTGTCAGCTTTGGGCGCATTAGCAGGAGGTGCTGGTGGAGTCGCTAAAGCAGTAATTGATGCTAAGAATGCAAAAAAAGAGTTTGAAGAAAAACAACGACACAATCAGAAAATGGAATCTATTGCTGTTGGCAAAAAAGGCTCGGGACTATTTTTGAAGAAATATCGTTCTGGAATGGGGTTATATCTCAAGAAACAAAAAAACTAGTTTGGAAATCACTACCACGAAGAGGTCTAACTGATCAAGATTTAAATAAATTTGCTAAATCACTGAAAATATCAAACTTTCGTGGTGTTTATATGCGTAATAAATTACCGAGCATTCCACGTTATATGGAATGTGGTATAGTAAATTTAGATTCTGATAGTGGTAGTGGTACACATTGGGTTGCTTATAAAAAACGAAGAAAAAACGTATTGTATTTTGATAGTTATGGAAATTTAAAACCACCCTTAGAATTGATGCACTATTTTAAAGATTGCAATGTAACTTATAATAGAGAACAGATACAGTATAATGGGTATTAGAAATAATGTTTCACTTTCTTTAAGCGGCAAATGGCAAAATTGTATGGTATCTTTAAGGGGCATTGGAGAAAACACTTTGCTCTGCACTTTGCAAATGTTGATACAGGCTGAAATTAAAAACATTAATATCGAACTTTTATTGCATGTTGTACCAGATGATAGTATTTCATTTGATATTATATCTGGTCGTGATTTAATTGCCCAAAATATTAGTGTTTGTTATAGTAGTAAAGGATTATTTTTCACTCGCGAAAAATTTATTGAAATTTGTAAAAGCACTGTTAGTAATTTTGAAATAATTGATACCGATTTAGATGAAGAACATAAAAAGATATTGGTTCATATGCTCACAAATTATAAGAATAGTTTTGTTAAGGGAGTACCTACGGGTAGAGTAACAACGGGTAAATAAGAAATTCGCTTGAAAGATCATACGAAATGTGTGCAGCGAAGACCTTATCGTTTGGCTACAACTGAGAGAGAAATTGTTCGATCAAAAGTTTCTGAATTATTAGAAGCAGGTATTATTCAACCAAGTTGTTCTCCATTTGTAAGTCCGATTATATTAGTGAAAAAGAAAAATGGCACAGATCAAATGTGTGTTGATTATCGTGAATTAAATAAAAACACTATTTCACATAGGTATCCTTTACCTTTAATTAGTGATCAGATTAATCGACTTCATGGTGCTTATTATTTTACTTCTTTAGACATGGCTGCAGGATTTCATCAAATTCCTGTAAA
Source organism: Cryptophagus acutangulus (assembly GCA_963556235.1). NCBI lineage: Eukaryota > Metazoa > Arthropoda > Insecta > Coleoptera > Cryptophagidae > Cryptophagus > Cryptophagus acutangulus. The sequence goes on from OY744563.1 coordinate 633,602, forward strand.
TTCAAATAGTATTGAAAAGACTGCATTTGTAACACCCGATGGTCAGTACGAATATCTAACTATGCCATTTGGTTTAATGAATGCACCATCTGTTTATCAAAGAGCAATTGATAAAGCTTTGGGTAGTCTTCGTAATACAATAGCTGTTGTTTATATCGACGACGTGTTAATTCCGTCTACCACAATTTCAGAAGGAATTAAACACTTAGAAATTGTTGTCGAAGCGCTGGTAAATGCAGGTTTTTCTTTTAACATAGACAAATGTAAATTTCTTAAAACAGAAGTTGAATATTTAGGCTATTTAGTAAGGGCTGGTGAACTTAGACCAAACCCAAGTAAAATCTCAGCTTTAAGAAACTTGCCAGTTCCAAAAACTGTAACGCAAGTTCGTCAATTTATGGGTTTAGCGTCTTACTTTAGACAGTTTATTTTAAATTTCTCTAGAATAGCAGCACCTTTGTATCAGCTTACTAAAAGCGATGTAAAATCAATTAAATGGCTACCAAAACATGATAACGCTCGGGAAATTTTGATAAAATCTTTAACGTCTGAACCTGTACTTTCTATTTTTGACCCTGATTTACCTATTGAATTACATACGGATGCTAGTTCTGAAGGCTACGGTGCTGTTTTATTGCAAAAGAAAGAATCAAAATTGCATGCTGTAGCTTATTTTAGTAAACGCACAACTGAAGTAGAATCCCGATATCATTCGTATGAACTTGAGACATTGGCAGTTGTCAATGGAATCAAAAATTTTAGACATTTTCTGCATGGAAAACATTTCAACGTAGTAACAGACTGTAATTCATTAAAGGCGTCTAAAAATAAAATTGATTTAACACCCCGGGTTCATAGATGGTGGGCTTATTTACAGGCTTTTGATTTTGATATTCAGTATCGCGAAGGTATTCGTATAAAACATGCTGATTTCTTTTCGCGTAATCCAATTAATAATTCTGATAATTCATCAAAAATTAATTCTAAAACTAAAATAATTCAAATATTAGATATTGAAAAAGATTGGCTTCAAGTTGAACAGCAACGCGATGAAAAAATTATTCAATTAACAGCAAAATGGAAGTCCCGTGAGCATCCATCTGATTTATTAAAGAGTTATGATGTCCAAAATAAAGTTTTACTTCGCAAAATAAAACGAAACAATAGATCCTCGTTCTATGGCACGGTCAGTTATTAATCATGTTCATGTTGACCTAAAGAATTTAGGCTGGGAAAAGACGTTGGAAAAATTATACGAATTTTATTGGTTTCCAAATATGTCCAAGAATGTAAGAAAGTTTGTTGATAACTGTTTACTCTGCAAAACATCTAAAGGTAAAAGTGGTTCTACACAAATTCAATTGCATTCTATACCAAAAATTGAAAAGCCTTGGCATACGATTCATATTGATATTTCTGGAAAATTATGTGGCAACAGTGAGGAAAGAGTACGTTTTTGTTATTATAGATGCACTTACTAAGTTTGTTATTTTAAATCAAATTTCATCATTAACTGGAAAACAAGCAGTGGAAACTTTTCGAAATTTTACGCATTTGTTTGGGGCACCAACGCGAGTAATTTCTGATCAAGGCAAGTGTTTCACAAGTTCAGAGTTTAAAAAGTTTTGTTTTGAAAATAACATTGAATTACATTTTATTGCACATAGTGCAAGTAGAGCAAATGGTCAAGTTGAACGCGTTATGCAAATATTAAAAAACGTTCTTACAATATCTGAAACAGAAGGTACTACTTGGCAAGATAGTTTAGGTGAGGTTCAGTTAGCACTAAATAGCAGTAAACATAAAACTACTGGATTCAGTCCTGCAGAGTTATTGTTTGGAATTAAAATAAATTCAATTCAAATGAACAAAATAGTGCACAAACTTATAAAAAATGAGGATAACATTACTTTATCTGATATTAGAGAAAAAGCTAGTGTAAACATTCGTAGTGTAGCAGAGGCAGATACTAACCGCTTTAATTCCGGTAGAGCAAAAATCAATCCATTTCAAATTGGTGATTTTGTTTTTGCTAAATGCAATGAAAGAATGTTATCGAATTTAGATCGAAAGTATAGAGGGCCATATAAAATCACTAAAGTGTTGCAAAATGATGATCGATATGAGGTGGAAAAAGTAAGTGGAAAAGGAGGAGTTAGTAAGTTTGCACATGATCAGTTAAGGGTAGTACCAACTGACCAGGGGGCACAAGAGATGTTTGACTTTCAAGAAATTGATGAAAGAATTTTGGATGAGCCAGTGTCGGCGCATGAAACCGACAATAAATTATAGTAAGATGAAAATTTTTGTTGTTGTATTGACAGATTTCTGCGGTTATCTGGTCATTTGTATTGAGTTGAAAAAGATTACTGCGGTAATCTGTTTTCAGAAAGTGTATCATATTGTGATATGATAATGTTGTTGTTGATATTGACAGATTTCTGTGGTTATCTGGTCATTTATAAATCGTTGCGATGATTTATTGAATACTTTTGTATTGAGTTGGAAAATATTGTAATTTGTTTCCAAAAATGATATCATATTGTGATATGATATGTGAATTTGTGTGAACTAGAAGATATTGATGAAATAATCTTTAGTTTAGCTGCTGCTGTAGCTTTATAGTTGAAGTGATTGCAACTGCGAACACGTTTGGAGTTCATTGTCAGAATGGACGAGCGGGTACTAATTTTGAGATTAGGTACTAATGCTAATTTCGTTTTAGATGAGACTGCAGAATAACGCACGTGGACGTGCTACATGTCAGAATGGCCGTGTCGGCGCGCCTAATATTTGGATCCATATTTTTTAAAATACAAACTATTTTAATTAATAAGATTTATTATGTCAGGCTTTATATTAACTTTGTTTATTTTAGTTTATATTATGTGACTATGTTTGTAAAAGAGAAGAACGCACTTGAGATTCCTGTAGGACTCAAGGGGAGCGGAACGGGGCCAGTGGTACGACTTGGAGGATTATCGAAAGATTGATTTGATAGACACGCAAGTGATTAGACCTATCTGGCTCCGGATCGCTTTGTTCTATCTTTATTAATATTTTGTATTATTAAATCGGTTGTTAATTATAATTAGTGTTTAATAATTTTATTTAAATAATTAATAAATTGTTTGAATCATTAAAATATCAAATAACGCCCAAAACTTGCTTGATCCGACATATATATTTTGATTCTCCACACACTGCATTTGTCTGGTTGTAAAATAGTATGGGTAATAGTGTATTGAACATCCTTTGACTAAATGCCATTTATTTTTTGCTCTACTCTTCGTACTTTTTGGACCGAATTTAGAATATATGTTAGAATATACATCTAAATTTTGAAACCATCATTTGAACTAATTAAAACAAAAATTACAAAACAAGTTTGCGTACGTATAGATAGATTGGTAACAACAATAGATGGCACTAACAAATATTTCAATTTTATTATTTGAAATTTATTTGCAGGAGCACCTATTTGCATCTCCCAATTAGCATCAAATTATCACCTAGCATTTTTAAATAAATATTTTTACAATCTTGATATTGTTTAAGTTGACCGCTATGGTTCTTTGCGTATGAAAAATTTATTTTTAGTTTTGCCCAACAGATAACGCTTTTCTAAAATTATATCTATAATGTGGGTCATCTACTTTATGAAGTACATGACCCAGTCATAAACTTTATTATGTTTGTTTTAAATTTTTAAATAAACTTAATCAAATTAAAATTTAACTTACCCAACGCCTAGAAAATGGAATAAAAATTCCAGAAAATTCCAAATAAACGTTCCAAAATGAAACAAGAAAAAATCACTTATTAAATTCTTAATAATAAAATAAATGAATTGAATAATTAATTTTAAGTTTTAATAACACCAGTAACTATAATATTATTGCAAATTGAATAGCAAATATTATATTATAGCAAATTGAATAAAAACAATATGGCATGCGTTTTGTAACATTACGCATTAGGCGTTTATAAACACTTAAAGTTTTATCAGTAGGTCAAGTTGGTTTTTTTTTTTAAATTGACTACCACAAAAACCGCTGGAAGTGAGTTTTTATATACTTTAACATTCTTGGCTTGTATGCTTGTATTTACCTTTTAATCCATAACAATTGTTGTTTTTTCTTATAGCCTGTTACATATGTTTGCGTTATTTAACATTCAAGTCAAATATATAACAAAATTTAATTACTTTTTTTTTACACAGAAATAATACAAACATAAATTTTAATGAAAATTTAATAAAAATAGACATATTTCAAATAAAAACAAATAAAAACAAATTACAATAAAAATAATAAAAATAAAAAAAACTGTTCAGTGGCAAGCCAGCCTCTTCCGCCACCCCAACCACGTCCACGACCACGATACGCACCAGACCCTCTGAAGTAAAAATTAAGTATTAATTAAATATAAATATTATATTATAATATATTATTTTACCTGTACATACCGTAACTATATGGCCACCACTGCGGCATTGCCACCATATTGCCATAAAATCGCGGTGGCGCTGCCGCTGGGCCTGGCAATTGCGCTGGCCCCTGCAGTGGCGCTGGGCCTGGCGGTGGCGCTAGGGGTATCAATGGCGCCGCTGGCTCCATCGGTGGCGCTGGGTCCAGCAGTGGCGCTGACTCTGGCGGTGGCACTGGACTGGTCGGCTGGACCTGCTGCGGCCATGCGGCAATGGGCCATGATGATGGGCACGCCGGTGGCTGTTGTCTCGCCGATGGCTGTCGCTACGCCGGTGGTTGTGACCACGCCGGTGTTAATTCTCGCCGTTAATTACCGCGTTAATTACCTTAAATCCAATAAGGTAATTAAATTAATTTTCTCAAGTTAATTTTTAAATTGAAAAAAGGAAAATCTATATATAAATATATGCCTTACCTTCACAAATAAGTTCACAAAACTAAACTAAGAAAATGTTTTATTGCTACCGTTGGTATGTAAAATACAAAAAAAGTAAAAAAAAACTTGTATACTGTATACAGATATAAAAACTTGTATGCTGAATACTCGGATACAATCATATTATATAAAATACAATACCTTAAATAAATATATATATAAAAATATTACTTTTCTGATAATTATTTTCCAAATTTCATTTTTTTTTACTTCTCAGACTGCGTATATTAGAAAAATCATTTTTATTAATTTTCCTCTGTCGGTCTGTCTTAGGCTAGGCGACAAATGTCTTTGGTCAGATATCTTTTAAATTTGTTTTCTATTAATAAATTTAAATATAATTTCAACTATACTCAAAACATATAATCAAAAATAGGCTAGAATCCACAATTATTATTTTTTAATTCTTAATACACCCAATAATCCTAAGATTCACTTGAAACATTGATTTAAATTGGTAATTTTAAATCGTGCTTTGAATAGTTTGATTAAAATAGGCTACCTATAAACACATTTTTTACTGTTTTAGCTCTTCATACACACGTTTTAATTTTATCGCTTAGATTTATTTCAAATATGGTTCCTAGTTTAAATTTAAAAAACAATTTTAAATATCCTGATAAAATGTTTTCCACAAAAAATACTTGAAAAATTTAAAGAATTGATCAAGAATTTTTAACATAACAACGAGAGAAGTACTGTGGAATCCCATTTCCAGCGAATTTTAATAGTAAACACACATAAGAGAAAATTTATCTAATTTGCCTCTTTATTTGTAATTTTTGAAAAAAAAACCATTTTACTTCTCTCGTAGAAGAAGTATTGTACTCAGGAATTTTTTTTCTCCCAAATTTCCCTTTTTTTTACTATATAGATTGCGTAGATTACGAAAATCATAGTCACTAATTTCCGTCTGTCGGTCTGTTCGTTTCTTTAAACCACTACATTTCGGAATCTACTGACCCGATTTAAACATAATTTGCGTCCTTTTTTTCTACCCGTCCATAGATAATATAGAAATAAAACGTTAAAAAAATTCTCAAAGACCTGCGCATTATAGGTGAAAAACATGCTAAAAATGGCAAAATCGGTGGATCTCCTTAATCTTCTAAAGTTGCGGGCCGATTTTGACCAAATATTTTTAAATAAGATTATTCGTAAAATTGCTTTAAATGTATAGTAGAAATATGATATGAAGAAAATCCGATTCATATGACTCAAAATGTATATTTAGGGGTGGGGTTGTGTAGTTAGGGTTGTAAATTATTTTTAATCACTCATTATGTAAATATATATAAAATTACTGATGGAAAATGGCGGGTTATGCTGATATATACAAATTAAAACACCGTCAATTTTTGAACAATTAATTTAAAGGACCAACAGGCCACAAGGGCTTATTTTTAGGAAATGAAACTTTAACCAGCGTTTTCTTCAATGTATTCCTAATGTGTACGCCTAATTTGGTTCAAATAAAATGTTCCTCCTGGCAGGTATTCACGTTACAAATTATGCATTTTTACAACTTTTTGACCCTTCAACCCTTAATAAAAAGTCAACCATTGAAAACATATGTTCATACATGAAACATATGTTCAATGTTTGGTCAAAATCGGTCTGCAACTTTAGAAGATTAAGTGGATGCACCGATTTTGCTGTTTATGGCATGTTTTTGGCTAATAATGCGCAGGTCCTTGAGAATTTCCCAACTTTTTTTGTTTTCACCTATTCAATGGGCAGGAAAAAAAGGACGCAAATTTTGCTTTAATCGGGTCAGTAGATTCCGAAATATAGCGGTTTAAAGAAACGAACAGACCGACAGACCCACAGACGGAAATTAGTGGATATGATTTTCGTAATCTACGCATTCTATAAAGTAGAAAAAAGTGAAATTTTGTGAAATTTTGTATTTCATGAATACAATACTTCCTCTACGAGAGAATTAAAATGTATATGATACGTTACATATACTCTTTTAAATGTAGCTAGTATATATTATTGAAATGATAATTAAATATAAAATATGATATATAAAGTATATACTTAAAATATGTATGTAATAAATTAAAACAAAATATACTATTAAAAAAATTGTTTATTTTTACTTCTCTCGTAGAGGAAGTATGGTATTCATGAAAAAAAATTTACTTTTTTCTACTTTATAGAATGCGTAGATTACGAAAATCATATTCACTAATTTCCGTCTGTCGGTCTGTTCGTTTCTTTAAACCGCTATATTTTGGAATCTACTGACCCGATTAAAGCAATTTGCGTCCTTTTTTTTTACCTGCCCATTGAATAGGTCAAAGCAAAAAAAAAAGGTAAAAAATTCTCAAGGACCTGCGCATTATTGGCCAAAAACAGCAAAATCGGTGCATCCACTTAATCTTCTAAAGTTGCAGACCGATTTTGACCAAACGTAGAACATATGTTTTGTGTATATCCCAAGTATTGAATGTTTTTAAAAAATCAGAAGTTTTTAAGGGTTGACTTTTTATTAAGGGTTGAAGGGTCAAAAAGTTGTAAAAACGCATAATTTGTAACGTGAATACCTGCCAGGAGGAACATTTTTTTTGAACCAAATTTGGCGTACACATTAGGAATACATTGAAGAAAACGCTGGTTAAAGTTTCATCTCCTAAAAATAAGCCCTTGTGGCCTGTTGGTCCTTTAAATTAATTGTTCAAAAATTGACGGTGTTTTGATCCGTATATATCAGCATAACTCACTATTTTCCATCAGTAATTTTATATATATTTACATAATGAGTGACTAAAAATAATTTACGACTCTAACTACACACCCCCACCCCCAAATATACAGTTTAAGTCATATGAATCGGATTTTCTTCATATTATATTTCTACTATACATTTAAAGCAAATTTACGAATAATCTATTCAAAACAAATATGCGACCTTTATTTTACAACTTCAACCCTTAATATGCCCTTTACAGTCAAAATGCTTGGATTTCTTTCAAATTTGGATTCCAGTAGTAATTTTAACTTATCATTATTTAGTTAATTTAATTGAAATTAGGGTAGGACCTACATATTACAATTGTAACCCTTTATGCACCCTATACAGTTTGATTTGTCAGATTTTTTTCAAATTTGTTTTCTATTAATAATAAATTGAATTATAATAATAATATAAGTTTATTCAAAAATAGGCTAGAATCCTCAATTCATGTTTTTATCTCTTAACACACCCCTTACATTGATAGTGCTAGGATTTACTTCAAACATTGATTTATAGTGGTAAATTTAAATCTAGCTTCAAATAGTTTTATTGAAATAGAGTAACACATTTTTCACTTTTTAATCCCTTCATACACACGTTTCAACTTTATCGCTTAAATTTGTTTCAAATTTGGTTCCTAGTTAAATTTTAAAAAGCATTTTTAAATAACCAGATACATTTTGTGACGCGCTTTTTAACTTGGTTAAATTAAATTTACTCGGGCGCCAGTTTTTAACGAGTTTGCTCTCGATTGGGTAGCGGAATTAGCCAGAGAAATCAGGGACAAGTAAAATATACATAAAATTCGGTCGGAAAATTAATTACGGTAACTAACTTTACGAGAATTAACGGTGCACATGATCTGGTACTGAACGGATATTCCTTTGCTTTTACCGTGGTTTGGCATTCGAGCTGACGATCATCTTTTCTTGAACGACCCCTGCCAGTGCACGCTAGGAAAACGGGAATTTCGCCCGGACACGTGTTTCGGCGGAAAGTTTGGTGGTTTCCACACGACCCAAACTCCCAAAAACGTGGTGCCGTAACAAAACCCAGCCAACCATTTACGAGTACACTGATCATCGTGACGCCGGCGGAAAATAGGCGGTTTACACTCGGTCCCATTTTCCAAAAGCTTTTCCCGGACTCGATATTCCCTTTGACCTGCTCGTGCACAAAACCACGGACACACATAGAAATATTTTACAATTGACTTACGGCATGTTTGATGATGAAAGATGAAATGAAAATAAACTTCGGCGGTTTAGTTGTCTTTATTTGTTAAAGGCACAGGAAAAGAGACCTCAAAAATACGCTGCAAGCGTATTTATAAACTAAATCTAACATAAAAACAATATTGTTCTTCGGTGATTAGGGAGAGAAGTCGATGTCGCACTTCTTCTGCCGAAACCGTTGACCTAAACTTTGACACTAGTTTGAATTAACGCGCGCACTGAACACACCCGACATTTCCGCACATTTATCAAATTCCGCAGGATGCACTGTCCAAAATGCACTTTCGCATACATGCTGTTTGTCGGGTCGTTGGCTTCGGCGATGACACACGATGCTGGAGAATATTTCCGTACCAAACTACGGACCGAAAGTAAACCTAGTAGGTACAGCCGTAATATGCAAACGTGAAGAAAATTTGATAAGCCATGCAAATATTTGTAAGCGGGTTTAATTACTAACTGTGATTAACGTTAATTCGGGTTTAGTCGGTTCCTTCGCGGAACAGCTGACTGGCCGCTCAAGAAACGAGCTGACAGTTCAACAGTAAACATTGGCGAAAAAGTGCAGTGTAGTGCAGTAAGAGTGCAATCCAGTGCAGTGATCGTGAACCGAATCAGTGCAGCAGGAATTAAACAGAGCGGACAAAATAGAAGGCAATGTGAGTAATAGAATGTAATCGACTAGTCATAACATTATTAACTTAACCTCACTTATAGCCGGCACCAACCTTGCAGAAAACAGAACCGAAACGGTTGCAGGATTAACTATTGATCACTTAAAATATTATCGGACGGCAAGGATTGTTCATCCCTTCGATTATTGAACCTGGTAAGTACTAATTAATAACGAAATTGTTATCGAAAACGTTCACAAATTATATATTTTCAGAAAGGACCCAGTAACGAAAAACACTTCGTTACATCCCCCTCTTACTTCGGAAAAGAAAAAAAAAGAAAAAAAAAATTGACATCGTAATGCACAGCAAAATAACGAACCCCAGAAATAAAATCGCATACCCTACTAAAACTAAAAAAAATAGAATAACCTTTCGAATCGGAAGAACAAAAAAAAAAAATACGCAGTTGGTTAGAAAATGAACACAAAGACTGAAAAATTGACGGTATGAAAAATTGACGGTATATAATAAATTACAATTGAGCGGCAGAAAAAAAATGGTTAGGGTAGGCGGACTCACTCATACCAAACGGTAATAGGATAACAACGGCAACGACTCGAGCGCTCCCCTCGACGTCCACATTTGGAGCAGAACAAAATCGGTACACCGTTGCACTGCTGCCGGCGGTGACCAATCTCACCACATCTCCAACAGAGGTCAGACAGATGGACCGGCAGTGGAGTGCGCTCATAGCACAGCTTCTGCCTGTGCATGAGAAGGCTAACATCTCGGACGGAAAAACCCATCACTTTTAACGCGATGGCTATCTCCCGGAATTGCTCGGGTTTGGCATCCGGGAATGGCACATAGTACCTTGGTAATTGGCACGCAGTGGGTGTCCGGGTGTGACATAACAAACGCCAGAGGGTCTGGTGCGCCGGCGGAAAGTCGGCTGGCGCAAAACGTCGCGCATGGATGTACTCTGGCGTATAAGGTGGAGATGTCGGACGGAAAGGTCCAGGTACCCGAGGTGGGTACTCTTCCGGGTTATCCAGATGCTTCCAGTATTCAGGTTTATCCAAGTCGTCCACTTCCGAAATCCCGGTTGGTCGGGGAAGACGGAAATCAAACTCCGAGCGTTTTGGACGTACTGAGCCATTTCCCGGATGTGGCGGCGGAAAGGTAGTGGAAGGGTCTGGTTGCGGCTGTGTGGGTCCCAACGGTATCGCGGTCAACTCAGGGGAAAACAAATTCTCCGCCTGCTCCACCTCCATGTCTCAGTCGGAGACTCCCGGTGGTCTTGGATCTGGACTACATCGCCCTGGCTGTTCCTCGCTGGTCGGGAGGGACTCACAGTCGGACTCCAGCGTCAAGACATCTGCCTTTTTCTGGTTCAGGTTTGCGGTGGGTGTCCTAAAACAGGAAAACATTATAATTCCTGATAGGGTTCTAAACTATCCCGCCACAGATACGCGGACACAAATAACTTGCACAAACAAAAACGCGGAACGGCCCCAAATACCCTTAACTCGGCTGACCTGGCACGGATAACGTCCTTCGCTTTCCGGACGCATCGCGAAACCGGCAACGGTACCCTTTTTCCGCGGGATAACCAACTGGTCGGAGACGCATAGCCGCGGAGAGCATCTCCGGCGACCAAGGCTGCGGTGACTTTGCGCAGAGAAGCAGCAGCTCCTCTCGACTCGGAGACCACATCTCCGAAAGTGGCGAAACCGCACCCGCGAGGGTCTCTTGCGTTGAAGGGCCTGGCTCCTCGGTGTAGGGATCGGGCGGGGAGATGTTTAAAAAGGGAATCAAGGAATCGTCAAACAATTTTTCGGGTAGCGCGGAATTTACAGGGGTGGTCATGGGAACGTCAAATATTTGTTCGGGTAAAGGGGAATTTACAGGAGTAATCATGGTGAAAATGTCCTCCTCGCAAACATCATCTGCCATGATCAAGGACTGGGCTTGGACTGGAATAAGGATATCCTGTAAGATTTTGATCTTACAGGGCTCAGCTGGAACGGGTTCGGTTGGAGTGGGTTTAGTCTGGACGAGTTTTAACGGGATAGGCCCACTCGGATCGGAGAAGGCGTCTGCCCCGAACAGAAATCGAAGTCGGGAAGTCGCAGCCTCTATTCTCGGTTCCCGTGATAGCAATACACAAAATTCCCGTCCCGGAATTTTGGGATCGGACACACGTTTCACTACGGGAAGTTTCCTGAGGTACCTCGCGATGTTTTGTACCGGCAGGAAACGTCCTCGCAACGGATGTCGCCGTTGCGCGGTGGTGGAGTAGAAAAAGACTCTGGAATTAAAATTTGAACGGTTTATCAACTAGTCCGAACGATTTTGACGGGTGTGGAAACACTTTGGTCAAGACATCGTGGAGCTGTGATGTCGGGATGCCAAGCGTCGATAACGAATAGTATCGCGACGTCGGTCAAACCTTGAACTATATGCTAATTTAGAAGCGAATTTCCTCGGATTTCGGGAATACAACCTAATCTACAAGCTAATTTTCTCCTACTTCTGGAATACAACCTAATCTAACCTAGAAGCTAATTTTCTCGGACTTCTGGAATACAACCTAATCTAACCTACAAACTAATTTTCTCGGACTACTGGAATACAACCTAATCTAACCTACAAACTAATTCTCTCGGACTTCTGGAATACAACCTAATCTAACCTACAAACTAATTTCCGCGGGAAACGAAATTCCGGGAATATATTTTCCGGTTGGGACTTCCTGGTCCCGCTATGTGGCAACCAAATTATCCTCGGATTTAGATGTCCGTTTGGGATTTTCTTATTCCGCAGTGTCGGCAACCAAGTTATCCTCGGATTAACACACGAAGGGTCAGAACTCTTCCGCCAACATCAGATCAACTTCATACGCATTCTGCTGCGTATCAAAAGTTTTTAGATCGATATCGTTGCTTAATCGTCTTCTTGTCCATTAAGCTGATAATATGTTGCGCGATGGCTGAGGCTTCCAAGATAACCTATGTTTTCTCGAGGTTCGGGGAAAACCTGAACAAATTCTCACGACAATTTGTGAGAATATTGAGTAGTACTATTTTAACTACTATCCAATATATTATTGGATTAATGCGGTTGCCGACGGTCTTCCGACCTTCTGGTCGACAATGCAATATGATGGTACACACTTAAAAAAAAATGAATCGGTACCCGGTATGAGATAGGTATGAAATAAACGCTTATATCGTGCCTCTACGAATTGAGACTTACGGAGGAAAAGGGTACGCTAAAGAAAACTGCGCTTGTTTTCAGCTGGTCTCGATAATGAGATTTACGCCTTAAACCCCGAATGCACAAAAAAAAAATGCGGTCTCGGAAAAATATATATTGAATAAACGATCGGCCCCGCAAATTTATATGTTATGCTTAGATCATGGAAGACTAGATTGCTGAAAGAGAGAAATTTCCAATCGGCTCAAGTAGAGTGAGATGAAATCAGTTAACTCCGCCCTATGATACTGACTCCGCCTTTATACCATTCACTTCCGGGCGCGTATTTTAAATTTCAAATATTATTAAATATTATCTGCAATTTATTGTTGTATATTTATTTAATTTTGAACACATTATAAAAAATCTCTAAATGCATTTCTGTGGTACTTCTTTCGTAATTATATTATTAAACAAAGTGAGAATATAAAAAAAGTGCTTTCAAATTCATTGAAGGTATGCTGCCGGTTTTCAGAGTACGTCTGGTGCTGTTGTGTATTGAAATTTCAAAACAACATTCTTGAAAGTGATGCCCACAAATTTTAGTAAACCTTGTGATCTTTGACGGTTCTATTTCTATGATATTACACCATTGCTCTGCTTTCACATTGTTTCATGGAAACCTAAACAAAAATACGAATATAGTAAGCCAGTCATGGCAAAACAAATTACTTACTTATGATAAGAAAGGCCACTTTTAGATTTACACAGAATGCAAAACATTCTGATTGTTTTTCACTTAAAAAAATTCAAGTAAACTAAAACAATAATATAAACACGAAATAACACAGCAAATAACATGAACTAATCACAAAAACTAAATTAAACAACGATGGTCGAAGAACGATTCAGCAAAATGCGAGCTCTTAACAAGCAAAGCCAAGAAGAAAAAGTAAACATTACCCAATATTGACATTTAACCGGATATGACAAAAATGGGAGGAGTCTCTAAAATAGAAGCTTGTTATACGTTACTTGAATTGGACTACTTGGTTCTATCTCACTTTTTTTATTACGAGGGCTACTCCTTATCTGACGCATTGCTAGAAAACTGTGTTAGCAATCCAGTATTCCATGATCTAAGATGTTATGTAAAAGGAACGATTTCGGACATTTTATATTATTAAAAAAAGAACCTGGAAAAAAATATACGTAAAATAAACAAAAACAGTCCCGACATTTTTACGTTGAACAAAAGAACGGTCCCGAAAATGTATATGTTACACAAAACGAACGGTCCAAAAAATTAACTAAATATTTAAAAAAAAAAACGGTCCCTGCTCGGGCGCCAATTTGTGACGCGCTTTTTAACTTGGTTAAATTAAATTTACTCGGGCGCCAGTTTTTAACGAGTTTGCTCTCGATTGGGTAGCGGAATTAGCCAGAGAAATCAGGGACAAGTAAAATATACATAAAATTCGGTCGGAAAATTAATTACGGTAACTAACTTTACGAGAATTAACGGTGCACATGATCTGGTACTGAACGGATATTCCTTTGCTTTTACCGTGGTTTGGCATTCGAGCTGACGATCATCTTTTCTTGAACGACCCCTGCCAGTGCACGCTAGGAAAACGGGAATTTCGCCCGGACACGTGTTTCGGCGGAAAGTTTGGTGGTTTCCACACGACCCAAACTCCCAAAAACGTGGTGCCGTAACAAAACCCAGCCAACCATTTACGAGTACACTGATCATCGCGACGCCGGCGGAAAATAGGCGGTTTACACTCGGTCCCATTTTCCGAAAGCTTTTCCCGGACTCGATATTCCCTTTGGCCTGCTCGTGCACAAAACCACGGACACACATAGAAATATTTTACAATTGACTTACGGCATGTTTGATGATGAAAGATGAAATGAAAATAAACTTCGGCGGTTTAGTTGTCTTTATTCGTTAAAGGCACAGGAAAAGAGACCTCAAAAATACGCTGCAAGCGTATTTATAAACTAAATCTAACATAAAAACAATATTGTTCTTCGGTGATTAGGGGGAGAAGTCGATGTCGCACTTCTTCTGCCGAAACCGTTGACCTAAACTTTGACACTAGTTTGAATTAACGCGCGCACTGAACACACCCGACATTTCCGCACATTTATCAAATTCGGCAGGATGCACTGTCCAAAATGCACTTTCGCATACATGCTGTTTGTCGGGTCGTTGGCTTCGGCGATGACACACGATGCTGGAGAATATTTCCGTACCAAACTACGGACCGAAAGTAAACCTAGTAGGTACAGCCGTAATATGCAAACGTGAAGAAAATTTGGTAAGCCATGCAAATATTTGTAAGCGGGTTTAATTACTAACTGTGATTAATGTTAATTCGGGTTTAGTCGGTTCCTTCGCGGAACAGCTGACTGGCCGCTCAAGAAACGAGCTGACAGTTCAACAGTAAACATTGGCGAAAAAGTGCAGTGTAGTGCAGTAAGAGTGCAATCCAGTGCAGTGATCGTGAACCGAATCAGTGCAGCAGGAATTAAACAGAGCGGACAAAATAGAAGGCAATGTGAGTAATAGAATGTAATCGACTAGTCATAACATTATTAACTTAACCTCACTTGTAGCCGGCACCAACCTTGCAGAAAACAGAACAGAAACGGTTGCAGGATTAACTATTGATCACTTAAAATATTATCGGACGGCAAGGATTGTTCATCCCTTCGATTATTGAACCTGGTAAGTACTAATTAATAACGAAATTGTTATCGAAAACGTTCACAAATTATATATTTTCAGAAAGGACCCAGTAACGAAAAACACTTTGTTACAATTTTTTTTAATAAAAGATGCCTCAAAATTCTAAAAATGTGAATAACAAATTTTAACATAGCAACGAGAGAAGTATTGTGGAATCTTATTTTCAGCAAATTTATATATTATTTATAACAATAATCAACATAAAATACATATTTTATATCAAATAACTATTATTATATCCATATCAAAAAACAAAAATAAAATATGTATTTTTCGTAGAAATATTAAAACAAAAATAAGTAGAAAAAATTATTACAATGACTTAGTAGTATTATAATCACCAGAATTGTAAGATTTGCGTAAAAACTCGATGTTTTTAATAAAAAATATGTTAAATGTTCATGTTTTTCACAATTTTTTTTATCAAAATTATTAAGATTTTTTTTAAAAACTAACAAATAATAAACACAATAAATGCTATAAATATCAAGGTGAAAATATTTTGTTTTCTTTTGTAAAATAAATTTTAGAATTATGAATAAAATAACGTTCATAAGAAAACACTTCTATTATAAGATCAAACGAACTTACCTAAGTGAAGTTCGATCTTAATTATACGAACGCCCCGCCTGAAAAGATCAATTACGTAGTACACCAACTACTGGCTAGATGTCACACATATATCAAAGTCAAAGAAAACTCTGTCATGCGCGGCAGGTTGTACGCGCTGATCGCCATTATTTGAAAGCTAAGTGATGTCGCAACTTTAGGGTAAGCTAGCCGACAGGCTACCGGGATAGGGCGGGAGTGATCTTTTCAGGCGAGGCGTTCGTATAATTAAGATCGAACTTCACTTAGGTAAGTTCGTTTGATCTTATAATTATACTCCCGCCTCGCCCTCCAAGATCAATTACGTAGATGTTGAAAGTCAATTCAAGTTGCGACTATTTTAATGTAAATCATACAAAATAAAGTAGATAAAGTAGATAAAAACCATTGCTATGCAGATAAAACTGCTCGTGCCAAAGCATCTCGAGCATTTGGTTCCAATGGTCGGTTGTAAAAACGGGCAAAGGTTTCCGAGGACTTAGACCAGCCCGCCGTGCTTTATATTACGTCTAGGTTCACCCCTTTTCGATTGGCCGTTGACACTGAAGCATGTCGCGTACTATACGCCGAAAATTTTGAAGTGTCCAAATCACTGTTATTCAGGATTAATTTTATCCAGCGACTAAGCGACTGTGCAGACGCAGGTTGATATGGCTTTTTATAGGTTATAAACAGCCTATCCGTTGATGATGGTCTCAATGATTGTGTAGCAAGCAGATAATTCTTCAATGTTGATGCTGCGCAAATAGCTGGATCCTCTAGGAAAAACGGGTTGAATAGAATGGGCTGGAAAGCGCCGATTCTGGACGTCTTCGTCCTTAAGGGAATCTTAGTTGTTATCCCGTTTGCATCTTCCTCGATGTTTTGAATCTGAATTAATGTTAACGTCTGAAGGCGATGTGCTGTCACAAGGATAAGAAGAGTGGCCAATTTTGCGGATAATAAATTTAACTGTAATGATTTATTATCACCCAAGCGAACGAAGATAGTTTAGCACGATAACAGGGTCCCAGGAATAGTTGTATTTTGGTGCCGACGGACGCAATTTAAAGATCCCTTTAAAAAATCTTTGTAATCGGCAGTCATTTGATAAGCCCACTGGGGCCAGCAGAGCCAAGGCAGATCTGGCGCTATTGAGAGTGCCATATGAAGCACCCTGCTCGTACCAGCTTGTAAGAAAGTGGATGATTGAGGGCACTGAAACCACGAGTGGGTTGAGACTGTTTTCGGTGCAAAAACTATGCCATCTTCTTAGAGCACTATCATATTGTCGCCACGTAGACTTTGTGATAGAGGACAGCATTATCTCCAGAGAAGCTAATGGGAGATCCTTGGATCGGAGAGTCTTCCCGACAAGAGTCCTGCCACCAGGGTAAGCGTTGGCCAAAGTGGATGTTTCCTGCCACGCAAAGACATTAAATTAATATCTGGATGCAAAAATATGGGTTCTTTGATCAGCAAAGACAAAAATACCGGGTACCACGGTTGAGAGGGCCAAAATGGTACTACCATTATGCCCTCCGCCTGATCAATAATAATTTTTTAAAGGACCCGAGAAACAAGTATAAATGGTGGAAAAGCATAAAAGCGGCGCTGACTCCAATTTATAGTGAAAGCGTCCACTGCGAAGGAGTCCGGATCCGGGCCTCAAGAAACAAAGCTTTCGCACTTTTTGTTGCTACGGCTAGCAAATAAGTCAATAGTCGGTTTGCCTAAAGATGATATTATGTTTTGGAATGCATGGTCTGAAAGAGACCACTCGGTCTCATTGGGGGCTCTACGAGACTCGCGATCTGCTTCGACATTATCTGAAGATTTGACATACGAGGCAAAGATCCAAATTTTACGCGCTTCGCACCATCGCACCAATATTACGGGCCACCGAATTTAGGCTCCGAAACTGGACGCCTCCCATACGATTCACATAGGCGATAGCAGTTGTGTTATCCACTCTTAATAAAATCTCGCAATTAGACAATTCGTTTGCAAAGCACTTTAACCCAAACAGTACTGCCAATAATTCCAAGCAATTTTTGTGCAAGGACATTTCAGTGTCAGTCCATGTGCCGCTGGCCTTTTGGCTACCGCATACTGCCCCCCATCCAGATAAGGAAGCATCGGTGAATATAGTCAAGGCGAATTCAAAACGTCTAATAGGGCAAACGGAACCTCCAATGTTGTTTTTCCACCAAGATAAATCCTCTTTTACAGACGAAGATATAGTGATGCGACTGTCATAGTTACCCTTGCTAACTTTAAGCGCCAAAAACTTGGCTCTCTGAAATTGTTTCATGTACACCCAACCATACTGAGTAGCTGGGCATACTGAAACTAAAATCCCCACTAAATGGGCAAATTCGCGAATAGTGCATATCGATCTGACAAGAAACTTAGAAATTTGTTTCAAGGTCCTTACTTACTTATTAAAAGAAATACCAATAGTCATAGAAATTGAATTAAACGTGAAACCCAAAAAATCGATAGAAGTACATGGGGTTAGGCAGCTCTTTTTTATGTTAATTATAAAACCTAAATCTTCCAACAAGGAAGTTGTGACCCGAAGATTCTTGAGACATTTTTCTTTGGTTCGACCAAGAAGCAAAAAATCGTCCAAGTATGCTACGGAGATAAATCCGCGAGCCCTAAGAAAAGTTAGAATCGGCTTCATCAGTTTGGTGAAGACAAAGGGTGCAACGTTTAGGCCAAAACATAAACAATTAAATTCAAAAATATGATCCCGAAAAACAAATCAAAGATATTTTTTATCGGCGGCGTTTATCGGAAGTAAGAGGTAGGCATCCTTTAAGTCTTAGTTTGGTCATAAAATAACCAAGCCGTAAAAGGCGTATGACTGTGTTCTTATCTTCCAATTTGAAGTGCTCCGTATCAATAAAAGCATTTAGCTTTTTTAAATTAATAATGAATCGCATTGATCCATCCGATTTCGGGACAAGAAATATATTTGAAATAAACTGTCCTTGGCATGGCGAACATTTGGAAATAGCACTTATTGACAGTAATTGTTCAATAGCTTTGGAAAGAAGTTTGAGTTCTAACTCAGACCGAACTGGCGTTCCCCCAATAAAATCTTGTTTAACGTCCCTAGTAAAGGGCAACTTATATCCCTGAACCCACGAAAAAATCAATGGATCAGAAGTAATTTCCAGCCAACGATCGATAAACTGACTTAATCTTCCAGCATAAGCTCTTACTTTTAACGGCGACGGTGGTACTCCGGTTTCTTGTAGCTCGTGGACTTTTGGGACGGCATCTTCCTGCTCGTTGCTTGATACTTCGGTCTGTCTTGCCACTGCGCTCTCTGTTGGGGGCGTAACGGGCCTTTGAAGTTTTCCGACGCCGGTTTTGGTGGCGGTGCACTAGTTCGAAACTTCGGGGTAGTTGTAACCGAGGACGAAACCTTTTTTAATTGAGCAGTCGTTTTGTCGGGCACCTTGGCATTTTGAATCCGCTCCGAACGATTATCTCCGAAAAGAAGACCATCCCCAGGGATTTTAGACAGCATGTCGGCCAAGTTTTTATTTAGCTGGCCCTTCAGAATTAATCTTCGACTCTGGGATTGTTGCTGATGAACGCCAGCTACTAGTCTAGCTGCATCTCCCAAGGAAATCAACAAACGATGTCTCAAGTTATTGTCCGTAACTTCGTTTAATATGGAAGTGAGGGACTGTCCCATAGCGGACAAACTTGCAGCCAGCATAGCCTGTGTGTTGACGAAACGCAAATCTCTTTTTATAACCGCCTCATTTACCGCGGCCTTTACCTCAGGGTTAATCCTAGGTGGCGCCATAAAGGCGCAGTTGGCAACAACTGGATATTTTTCCATGAGGCTAGTGCGAGTTTTATCCTTCAGGCCGTTTTTGAAGATATTCGTCCAAATAGGAACAATATCCTTGTGCACAGGATTACTGGCTCCAGCTACATCCCCTTCTTCTTTTCCCAGGGTGTCCTTATCGAGGGGAGGCAAAACTTGAACCTCAGCGTCGTCTGTAACATTAGACAATACTTAACTTAAGTCGGGTACTGAGTAGCCTACATGCCAGCTTGAAAGTAGGACCAACAATTAGTTATGCAAGAAAAAACATTTAATGCAAGCACATCAACACATACTCCTCATACAAATAGGAAGTGTGACACACTGATATACCATACATATGGTACAGGCGTAAACTTGATGAAAGCTAGCCCATGCATATGGGTTGACTTGGAGTGCCACATATAAGTGGAAGTCATAGCTGTAGTTCATACATATGAACATAGAACCCCTCACCTTCTAGCTGGGGTTCGACTGGAGCCAAATCCGATGACTCAACTAAATAGTCTTCGTGAGCAGCGACGCTTGTTTGCGAAAAAACTGGATTCAAATTGGTGTTGATGGGCTCAGGCTCATACGGATCATCTTGTCTGCTTACGTCTAGGATCCGTTCTGGAATGCGAGAAGTACCACTGCAACCCGCCATTGTGTCTACATGTCCTTTGGGTTGTCTACCTCTGCGAGAGCGTGATGATGACGATCGATCGTTCGAGTCTGAATCCACATGACGCCGGCTTTTCTTCAACAATTTTACAAGCTCCAATAGCTTATTTTGCACTTGTTGATCTGGAGAAGAGTCCGAGGAATCGGATCTATCGCGTTTCCTCTTGTCTCTACCCATGAGACACGATTTAGGAACTTTTAAACCACAAAAAACAATTACTAACGGTGGAACGATGGTGACACCTTTCCACACTAGAAAGTAATGGCGATCAGCGCGTACAACCTGCCGCGCATGACAGAGTTTTCTTTGACTTTGATATATGTGTGACATCTAGCCAGTAGTTGGTGTACTACGTAATTGATCTTGGAGGGCGAGGCGGGAGTATAATACTGTTTTCAGTTTCAACAATATGTCTATAGTCAGCCAAATCTATTTCCTTATTAACAACGCATTTTTTAATTTCTTTAGCTTTTTTCGATAAATTACCTTTAGAATTCACACAATATGCTTTAGCACCCGTTCCATAAAAACTCCAAATAATTCTACCCGCATATTCATCCTTCATTTTTCCCAAAATCGAAGAATTTATTGGAATTCCATGTATATTATTTGGAGCACATGTAATTACTGGTATCAAATTTATTTAAATGTACTTTCATATCCGCATAAAAGTTTTCGGTAAAATTTTTTAATATTAAACTATCCGTGTCAGTATAAAGAAGCGATACCTTTTCTCCATATTTTTCTTTAATGAAATCATAATAAAAATCATAGATAATTATTTTAGATACATCCAAAATACTAAATCCTATATAAACAGGTTTATTATATGTCACTCTTAATTTTTCCATTTGTATAGCCACAAAATCTTCATTAAACAATTTACAATTTTTAAAGTTTGGCTTTGCTATCAAAACATTAGCTCCGGCCCTACGCCCAACATTTTCCCAATGCGTAATTAATTTAACATCAACCCTTTTGTCAACATTTTCCATAGTTTGCCAAAAATGCTATGAATAACAGCATTTTTGGCAAAACTATGGAAAATGTTGACAAAAGGGTTGATGTTAAATTAATTAGTTTGAAAAAATCTTTCTCAAACTTACTAGAACAAGCATTTTGCATTATAGCATTTAAATCAATATACGACATTAACCAAGGGTATTGATTAAATGAAAGTACTTGATGAACTTTAATCAACTTCAAACCATTATCAAGCGCCTGCTTTAAATTTCGATAATGTATAATATATTTATTTTTATTATATAAATTTGGAATTAATTTTTTAATATTAAGATTTAAAATAGGGGAAACTATAGATTCCGGACAAAAAGGAAGGTCATTATGTTTATCATGTAAAGTCAATGGATATTCTAAATCGACTTCTAAAACCTATCCTTTATCACATTCATTTGAAATGTTCATAATATCAAGCCCATCGATTTGCGATTGATTTAACCAGCTAACATTGTCTTTGGGGAGATATTGCGACATAGCAGCACCATATAAATTAGTTGCATCTAAATATGTAATTTATGATGTGGGTTTAGTTGAATCATAAAAGGGAATAAACTTATTATTTGCTTCCGCTTTCCTTATACTGCACTGACTAACACCCCCGCAAATCCTTTTTTTTTTTAAATGAAACATATCAATATCAGTTAGTAGTTCTAGCTCAACAGCAGTATATTTCAACATTGCATCCCAGCTTAGACCGGGTGCAGTATAGTATTGAGCTGGATCTAAACTGTATATTGATAAACAAAGACTTCGAAAATTTTCAAAAATATCTGCCAATATTAATACATCCGATTTCAAATAGATGTCCGAATATTCTCCCAGAGTGGTACATTGAAATACAATCCATACATTACACGCTCGCTTGTAATCACTTAATGAAATATGTTGATTTTGTAAATTATCAAAAAACTCTTTATGTGATGGTAATTTACGAGGATCATTCAATAAGTAAAGAGACAAATTCCATAATTTTAAAACTATTCAATGAATGTGTACAATCTTTTCAGTAGTGTTAGTTGGCAACCTTGGGATATGCTCTGATCAGTAGTTTCATCATTTTATGTCAACATAACCTCAAAATTTTCAAATTACCATGACAAGTCCACTAGAAGATTGCACTTTAGAAGAGCAGCGCTCAGTCATTAGATTTTTAGTCGCAGAAGGTGTAAAACCAAGTGAAATTTTTTCTAGAATGTTGATACAGTATGGTAAAAGTTGTATGAACCGTGCAAATTTTTACAAGTGGGTTGATCGGTTTAAAAGTGGCCGAACAAGTGTAGGTGATAAACCCCGATGTGGACGTCCAGTGGAAATTTCTGGTCCCTCGTTGAAATCGAGGATTGACAGACTGATAACAGAAGAATTACTGTTGAAATGATAGCTGAGGAAGTTCAAGTAAGTGTTGGAACTGTGCACCATGTCATTCAGAACAATTTAAAGTACCGAAAAACGTGTGCCAGATGGGTTCCCAGACAGCTTACTGACGCTCATAAGGAATCAAGGCTTTCCATTAGTCAAGACTTAAAGCAACGAAGTTTGATTGAAGGAGACGCTTTTTTTGAAAGAATAGTGACCAGCGACGAGGTCTGGATCCATCACTACGACCCTGAGACCAAAAGGCAGAGTATGGAGTGGAAACACACTCGCTCTCCAGTTCGCAAAAAATTCAAGGTTCAACCTTCTGCCAGTAAAGTGATGCTGACCATCTTTTGGACTCACAGGGTCCAGTCTATTGCGATTTCCTTGAAGATCAGCGAACTATCAATAGCCAATACTACTCTGAGATGCTAGAACACAAAGTTAGACCAGCTATCAGGAGCAAACGCCGTGGACTCTTGTCAAAAGGAGTCATTCTTCAGCATGATAACGCCCACCCTCATACAGCCCAGCTGACCCGTGATAAGCTTCAAGAAATGGGTTGGGAGATCTTACCTCATCCTACCTACAGTCCCGACCTCGCCCCATCTGATTTTTACCTGTTTGGGCCACTCAAAGACGCGCTACGTGGAAAAAGATTTGCTAACAATGAGGAAGTTAAAGAAGCGGTGCAAAAGTGGCTTCGGGGTAAATCGAAAGAATTTTTTGCCAATGGAATTAGAAAGCTGCAAGAAAGATGGGACAAGTGCATAACTGTGGGGGGTGATTATGTTGAAAAATAGCCTTAATTTTGAAACATTGAAATAAACTGTTTTTGAACTATAGCCAGTTGTCTCTTTACTTATTGAATTACCCTCGTATTTTCATTTAGTTTACCAATATTTGTAACATATGAATATGGGAATACACCTTTCTGTCGAACTAAATTAAATCGCTCCACATCAGGAAAATATTTTCGAACCTCACAACATTCTTTGTCAGTCAAATTTTGAGCTAGTTGGCTTAAACGACGGTCATAAATTTGAGTGAATCTAAAAACCGCAATTTTTAAAATACTTTTTTTCAGCACCTGATTTCCGATCAGTATATGTATCCACCAAAATATGTTTAGAAAATGAAATATAACGTTCTTTATTCTGAGCATTAACATCAATATTTTCCTGATTATGTGCTAAATCCTTAATAAATAGGTGAGAATCATAACCACTCAAGTTATGAAAAAATATAGGAATAAATTTTGGAATTTTAAAATTTAAATTGCAATTCATATGTGCCGCGCCTCGATAAATTCCGGTCAAGTGACAATTATCTCGCACTTTTTCCGTATCATCATTAAACTTTTTGTCACAAATATAACAATTTAAACTAGTTGCAAAACTGTTGTGTTCTTCATGTGTTAAAACTTTCATTGGTACAACCAATTTTAAAGGATTATTGTAAATTATTTTTGCATCTGATTCTAAGCGTTTAATAAATACTTTAACGCAATCGTCACCGCGATATGATTGAAATTTGGATAATGAGTCATCGTAAGAACATTTTATGTAATACGCAAAAGAATATGGTTTATGTTCAATGATTTTGATGGAAAATGATTTATCAGGATCTTATTCACAAGCTTCTATCGGAACTAAAAGCGATTCAAAATCTGCATAAATAGAAAATGGAACTTTTAATTGTTTTTGAGTGTTAGTAAATTTTAAAATATTTTCTGGAGATTTATTCCCATATTTATCAGTTACAATATCGGTAGATGGTAATTTAGTGCAAATTTTATTACAATCATTCGATTTATGATTTTCTAAACATTGAGGACTAGAAAAATATGTTAAACAACCATCACACAAATGTATTTTTTCCGTATGATTAGTTAACTGATTCCTCAATAATCGTGACATACTTTTAATTAAACAATAATGGTGATTACCAATATCATCAGAAATTAATAATAAATTTATATGAGTCAATTGATGAGATTTTGTTAAGTGTAATGGACCAACTATTTCAAACTTTTCAATGTTATTTTCAAAAATTTCCTCTAATCTATAAACATTTACCGAAATTTCGTTTAAAATTTCAAATTGATTAATATCAGACAATTTAACAGGAAATGAAATATTAGGAAAATTTAATTCATTTTCAAATTCTACATACTGTGAAATAGGACTGGGATTGCGATCTGCTGGATGCAAAGCTGCCAAAATACAATATTTAAAACATTGTTTATCTGAATATCAAACAAACTTACCAAAGTGAAGTTCGATCTTGATTATATGAAGCACCTTGACCGACGATCAATCTATTGTAGTACCCTCCAATCTGCTTGAACTCACACAATTTAAAGCTAAAACCGAAATCGGTAGATGTCGCCCCTCGTCGCCGGCTGCGCGGGCAGGGCCAGCCGCTACATACTCATTTTTTAAAGCAAACTGTCGCAAACTAGGGGAAAAAACGGCAGCAACGCCTGAGGGCAGGGGGGGACTGATCGTCGGTCAAGGTGCTTCATATAATCAAGATCGAACTTCACTTTGGTAAGTTCGTTTGACCTTCAGATTATATTCGCACCTTGACCTCAGATCAATCTATTGTAGATGTTCAAAGATTTTGCGACAGTTACGTGTTCACTATAATTACCTACTCACTGAAACCTCAATAATGTCTTGTTAGTTAGCCAATTAAAACTATAATAGTAGGAGTTATCGAAAGCATGACAATATTATCTGTTTGAAATTAGATTTAATACGGATACATGAATAAGCAGAATTTAGAAAAAATATTGACAATCATAACTTATTCGGTAATAATTGCCCGAGCAAACGCGCTATTGTCAACTAAAGGTTTATTATAAAATATAGCAAAACTTGCAGAAGATTCTGTCCATCCGGCAGTAGTTCTGATAGCATCCCACGAAACCCCTAAGCGTTTCGCTTTTGAAGTTGTGGCATGCCTTACGGAGTGAGTTTTGAACAATTCAGTATCGATCCCCCCTCTTGCCAAAGTTGATTTGATCCGTCGACTTATAGTTGGTCGTGAGGCTTCGCCATATGGTTTCTTGATTGTTAAAAACAATCTCCCTGACTCTGATGGTCGAAAAGATCGCGTCTTGATTAGGTAGGCGTTTAGGGCAGTCGCTACGCATACCTCGATTTTTTCCGTAAATCTTGGTAATAACCGAGTCGGCTGTACTCTATTACGTGCAGAGGTTTTAATCAAATCATTGATACGAATTTCATATCCCGTAGCCTTTTCCTGTATATTCTCAATTTTAATTGAATGGAGAGTTTGCACCCTTTGCGCAGTTACAAGAGCAATTAAAGTTGCTAACTTTAGAGTTAGCTTCTCTATTGATAAGCATTCATTTGGGAACCATTCTGCCAAGAATGTGATAATTGCAGACGGGTCCCATGTGGCATCATAGCGAGGCCGTGGTGGCTTAATTTTGAATATGCCTCTAAAAAATCGCTTAATGCGTTCATCTGTGCCTACAGGAATTTCCGAAATTAATGCGATTGCGGACCTTGAAAAGTTTAGGGTTCCATATGAAGCTCTCTGATCAAGAAGAACCATAAGGAATTCAAGAATCTGATTTATCGATGTATTGATAGCAAGTTCATATTTTCCTTTACAGAATTCCCACCATCTTCGAAGGCTGCTTTCGTATTGTTTCAGCGTAGATTCAGAGAGAGATGCCACCAAAACTGATACTGCTGACTCAGGGACAGATCTTCTTCTCATTGCCTTGCTGATAAGAGCCCTGCAACCAGGGTAAGGCTCGGCCAAAGTGGATGTGGTTGCCTATCAGCAGAATTTAATAGTTTAACGTCAGGTTGAAAGACTACTGGCTCGCTTATGAGCAAGGAGGTGAACATTGGATACCACGGCTGTGCGGTCCATTGTGTCACTATCAGTACACCCTGAGTTTTGTCAGTTATTACTTTCCTAAGAACTCGCAAGATCAGTGCGAATGGTGGAAAGGCGTAAAAATCCAAGTTTTCCCAGTTAAGAGTAAAAGCGTCTACACAGAACGCCTCGGGGTCTGGGAACCATGAAACAAACCTGTCGCACTTTGCATTATGTCTTGACGCAAATAAGTCAGTGTCACGTTCTCCGAATGTCTGGATAAGTTTAGCAAATACTGAATCGTTTAACTCAAACACTGTCTCGGAAGTTAGTCGACGGGATTCGGCGTCAGCTTCCTTATTGTCTGTCGAACTTATGTAGGAAGCGAATAGCCATAAACGACGACTCTCGCACCAAATCCAGATTTCTTTAGCCAAGTTGTTCAATAAGGGATAACGAACACCCCCCATGCAATTAATATATGAAATGGCTGTAGTGTTGTCAATTCTCAGAAGAATCTCACAGTCACTCATGTTTGACGCAAAACATTTAAGGCCGAAGAACGCCGCCAGAAGTTCTAAATAATTTATATGGAACCCTTTTTCCTCAAGGGACCAAAAACCATGAGACTTCTCATTATTTGCCACTACACCCCAGCCACTACGTGATGAGTCAGAAAAAATCTCGACAGAAAAAGAATATTGTCGAATAGGGCATTGTGCGGAAGTTATATATTTAAATGAAGCGATGGACTTTTTAAAGATATACTTTTATTAAAGTTTACAGTATTGAGTAAGAACATAAAGTGAAGTTATCTAAAGAAACAAATTAATATATATTGAGTAAATTGCTGATCCGGCTATACCATGTGAATGTAATATGAATTATTGTTTTAACATTACATAGGCAGGATATAATATTACATCTCCCTCCATAAGATCGAGACTCCGGTGAGATTTAGATTTTGATGTCGTTGAGATTTACATTTACTGGTTCTTCAGGTTTCCTTTTGATTCTGTTTTTTAACAGTTTGAATATTATGAAGATTGCGGAAAAACTCAAAATTAAATACAAAATGATAGTTCCCGAAATGTGCCATGAATTTATATTGGTGCCATCTTGTAGGAGTTCAATTGTTTGTTGAGGATTATTTAATTTGGCTAGAAATATAGGTTTTAAATCTAAATTTATTTTCTTGATTTTTGATACGGAATTTGTAGTATCAATCTTGATGTCCTCTAATATTAAAGGCTGCCCTGTGGCATTATTGTTGAATAGTAGTTTTTGGTTTTCAACAAAATATTGGCAATTTTGATGGTCGTTGAACAACAATATTCCTCGAATCTTCTGTGTTGATTTGGCTAATTCACAATTTGATTTGAAATTAACTGGTGTTGGAAAAGCTCCTAAATATTGGTTGGTTTCTGGTATGAATTCTAGTATTGGTTGTAATGGGAGTTGTTGGTGAACACAATTTTTCACTTCATTATCAATTAAAATGTTTCTTTCACCTGAAATATTTTGATAGGTTCTTTTATCTTTTAGACATAAGAATCGATTTTGAATTTTGTCACAAATATCGGAAAGAGCAACTACTCCAGATTCAGATTTCAATGCATAACGAGTATTTGGTATGATTGTTTGATAATTTATTGAAGGTACTGGTAAAAAATAGTACATGTTGTAATTAATTTCTTCAAATAATGGCATTAAAAGTGTATAAATAATTTCTGTATTTTTTATGAGACATGATGGTTTAATAATCATTTTATAGTATTGAATTGTTTCTAACGAGATTTCAAATGGCAATTTCTTTGGGTAAACTCGGATATTCTTTTTAACTCAAACAACAATTCGGAATTTGTTATTATGCTAGGGTGAAGTGTTTTTAATTGACAAAAGGTTAACGAATTTTCAATGTCTTGAAAAATATTGAAAATTATTTGGAGTATATTAATAAATTGATTTATTGTATCTTTGGCACACAAAACGTGCAGATGCGTTGCTTGTTCGTCGAGAACTGATTCAAAGTAATTGATTTTTGTAACTATTAGTTCTTCGTTGTGTTTAATATTTTTAATGGTTTCATTAAATTGTTTAATTATTTCATTATTAATTGAATATTGGTTGTTAATTTGCTGAGCTATGTTGTGTTGATTTTTCTTAATTAATTCGATTGAATTTTTTAAATTTTCGCCATCGGTTGCATCTAAGTTACCTGTAAGTTGTTTGATTATATAGCCAAATCCGTTTACAAGTCCCCGTTTACTTTGCCTTTGTTTTGCAAAAGGAATAATTTTTTCTTCTATTAAACTTACTTTGTAATTTATTATTTTATAGTAATTAATTAGTTGGGTAGAATATACTTTATCTGAATCCGTTTTATTCTTAAATATTTCGACCTGTTGTTTAATGTTGTTGTATTGGAAAAGTAGATCAGAAAGTTCGAAATAATATATGAATAAGTGCGATGTTTTCTGCATTTTTGCATCGCCTAGATATATTGGAAGTATGCCAGGGTTATGCGTTATGTCTCTTCCTGTTGTGATTTTGGTGTTGTAGCAGATAGCAAAGAAGAGGAAGTACCTGGAATAGGAGATTTTTTCTTATTAGGGCGTTTTATATTATCTATATGTAATTTGCTGAATTTTCGACCGGTTTTGGATTTTGGTATTTCGGGGCGTATAGTTTTTCTAGCAGTGTTAATAGTTAATATTTTTTCTTTTTTAAATCGATTTCTTTGTTTTGACCGAAAATTACTTTTGATGAAAACATTTTCGGGTAAATCTGGGATATCTTCCCCTTTTTCATTCAATTTAGAAATCGTGTTGTCTTTATTTTCTCTTAGTTGATTATTTATTTGAAAGTATAAAATTTTTAGTTTTTCTTTATGAGTTTGTATGTAATTGTTAGTTAAGTGTGTTTCTAAGTTAATGTCCGGAATTTCCTGCATATCAAAATTTAGTATACTAAAAGGTGTTAATTTTGTTGTTGAATGAATTGAATTATTATAAGCTATAAGAGCATATAATACTTTTAGATCGATAGAATCTTTTTTAAATTCGTTTCTATTATTTAATAAATTCAAATGTTGTAGGAAGGTGCAATAAAATTTTTTACTTAAACCATTGCTAGCGGGGTGGTGAGGACTACAAAAATGTGATTCAATTTTGTGTAATTTTAAAAATTCATTTACAAGTCCATTATCAAATTCAGGCCCATTATCAGTAACAATAAGGTGGGGAATTGAGTGATGTGTAAAGTAATGAAGAAGTTTTTTTTGTAATTTCGATAGCTTGCATGCTTTCAAGTAAGTAAACTTGAGCATATTTACTGAACGCATCTATGATAGTTAAAAATTTGTTACTATCATATTTTAGAACGTCCAAATGTACAATTTCAAAAGGTTTGGATGGTGTTGGGGTGATATTAAATTTTAATTTTAACGGCTTCCTATCATATTTTACAAGTTTGCAAATGTCGCATTGATTAATGTATTCTTGAATATTTATCTGCATATTTGGCCAATAATATATTGATATTAATTTTTGGTGAGTTTCATTTATGCCTCTATGATTTGATTTGCCTTCGTGATAGTTTCTGATTTTGTCTTGTTGTTCGTCCACTAGTTCGATATCTTCAAGTATTTTTGAACATTTTTTAAATTTGATCGCATTGTTAAAATGATGTTGTAAAACTCTATTAACTTTATAAAATAGGTCTTCGGATTTGAACTGGCAAGAATAAGATATATTTGGAACAATATATGTTTTTAAGAAATTTATATGGTCTTGTACCGTATTGTCTTCAGAGATTTGGACTATGTAACGTATTTTAGAATTGTTGAATAGATATTTAATTTCAGGTTGAAGGGGATTTGTTTTTACTGAGACAAATTTTATTTGGTTTTTCCCAAAGTTTATGGGATCTTCAGATATTGGAATTTCGAGTATAGGATTTTCCAAATTTGTATGAACTGTAATGTTGTCATCGTTTATTTCATCTAAACTTGGATCGTTTACATCAGGGGGTTCTGCAATAAGAGATTCGTTTATTTCTTGATTTTTTGACAATCCTTCTATATAGTTGAATACAGGTTTATATGTATCATCTATTGTCGTAATATTTAGATTTGGTAATCTTGATAAAGCGTCGGCGTTGGCATTTAGTTTCCCTTTTTTGTAACAAATTTCGTAATCAAATTCTTCGAGGCGCAAACGCCAACGAACTAATTTTGAGTTGGGTTCTTTCATGAGCATGAGCCACTGCAGCGGTTTGTGATCGGTTACTATTTTAAATTTCCGCCCGTACAGGTAGGGACAAAAGTACTTCGTAGCCCAAACAATCGCAAGAAGTTCTTTTTCGATCGTTGGATAGTTAGTTTCATGGTCATTAAGTGTACGTGAAGCATAGGCGATCGGAAGATCCGATCCTATTGTTCCTTGGGACAATATAGCTCCAATAGCGTAATCGCTAGCATCTGTGGTTAGAACGAATGGATTTTCGAAATTTGGGTATCTTAAGATTGGGTTATTTGTAAGTAAGTTTTTGCAAAGTTCAAAACATTTTATATAATTTGTGTCATTAGTGTTAATGGTACTACCCTTTTTTAATTTTGTTGACATTGGTTTTGTTAATTTGGCAAAGTTTTCTATAAATTTTCGATAGTAGCCTAACAATCCGAGAAATCCTTTAAGTTGTTTACTAGTTTTTGGTATGGGATAGTTTAATATAGCCTGAATTTTTTCAGGATTTGGTTTGATTCCTTCTGGTGTTATAATATGCCCTAAATACTTTACCTCTTTTTGAAGAAATTCACATTGTAACGAAGTGTTTCCGCAAATTTCCTAAAACAGAACAAGTTGTTTAGCGGATAAATACGTCGCTGCTATTTCGACCCTAATACTTACCTTATTTCATAGGGCTGTCCGCCAAGGCATGATTAAGTCAGTTTTAAGGTAAATCCAGTCCGGAATTCAGAACACTTGAATTCGTGCCCGTCCGCTAGTAAGGTTAGGGTCGCGCTACAAAATAGTTAGTCATGTATTTTAGGAATCATTTACCGGGTTTTCCATGCACGTCACTGGTCTAGTGCATCTCGTTGTCCTCTGCTCCATTGCACGTCATCTGCGCATTCACTGCACTTGCACTCCGATGCACCGCTGGTGTTTGTTTACGTTCGCGCACCGTGAAGTTAGCAACTGTCAAACCGAACACCGTAAACTGCACCAAGGTGATCAGCTGTTGCAGTTAAGTATTTATAATGCAAACTGCACTTTGAGATGCAGTCGTTTTTCTCGATGCGGTGTGTAACCAACTTTTCCACCACGGAAAAGTGGTTCTTTTGAACTTCTGTTAATGGGGTGTGTACAAACCCTCGCCCCACCGCTACCACCACCAACGGCCGAAGGATGTTTTTTTGGATTTGGTGTCCAATAAAAGTGTCTGCAGAGCCAAAAATCGCTCTCTTACCGTTTGCATCGATTCCGATACGTTCGTGTAAACTTTCGCCTTTTCGCTTTCGCCACGTGACATAATTAGTTATATTTCCTTCGTCGCCGCTATTTCGAAGATTTCAATCATCAGTATGCAGTAAGTACCAGTTAATTTCTTCGGGCTAGTTAACACAGACCGCGTATTAATTTGAGAGTTTCGCGTATTGGTTGGTCGTCAGGAAAGTTTGAATTCGCTGGGTTGGCGTAGTCCGCCGGCGTTTCGAACTGGGGTTAACTCGTTGGTTCCGGGAAAATCTGCGTTGGGTTGGCGTAGACCGCCAGCGTGTGATTTTCCGGGAGCAAGCGGCGCAACCAGGCGACCGATTGATCGTATAAACCGATTTTCCGTCCGCGTAGCTGGAAGGCATTGGGTTGGCGTAGACCGCCAGTGTTTTCCGGTGGAAGCCGTTTTTCCTCGACAGGCAAAGTTGCGTTGGGTTGGCGTAGACCGCCAACGTGGCTTTGCGCCGTCGAAAGTCAGCTTACACGAGTTTTCGAGTTTCCCGTTTAAGGGGTTTTGAAAGTCCGTGTTAGCTAGTTAGAAATTGGGGTGCGTTCTGTCTGTGCCGTAAAGTTTACCGTTTTCCGCCCGTTTTCCTCTAACTATTTGGAGATTTTTAAATGTATTTTCGGCTAGCATGGCCGGTAAAAAATAAAGCTCAACTGGTAACCGATATTTGCTATTGTTTCATTTGTAAATAAAACCGAACCCTATATCTTCGACTCTAGATTAGCTATCCGTTTGAGAGAAAACTCAACAAATCTGGCGCCCGAGCTTCGTAAAACGTAAGTACCCAAATAAAATACTGCGGAAAAACCGAAAGCGCGTCACAAATTGGCGCCCGAGCAGGGACCGTTTTATTTTCTTTTTATTTTGAAAATTAACTAATTGTTCGAACCGTTTTATTTTTTTTATTTTGAAAATTAACTAATTGTTCGGACCGTTTTATTTTTATTATTAGCTAATTGTTCGGACCGTCGTTTATTTATAAGTTTGACCGTCAATTGAAGATAATTTTATTTTTTTTCGTAAGTTACGTAATTCGGATTAATTAAATCGAGATTGTTTGAGTGGAAAAGTGCAAAAGGAAATAAAGAGAAAATTTTTTTTGTGTTGCGATATTTTTATTCAACTTGTCAATTTGAGTTGTCAATTTGGAAAACGCGTTTTATTCCGTTTGTTCCAAGTCCGTTTTTTTTGTGCGACTGCTACGTGCAACATAATGTCCGATAACGAAGGGGATGATCATCACAATGTTCTGGGGCTGAAGGGCGCGGTCAGGCCCGTTTCGCCAGCTCCCTCCGAAGGTGAAGTCGAGGAAAAGCAGATATCCTGGGTGTACAAGCTGCGCAAATCCGAGTTAATTTCTCAGCTCGAAGCAAGGAATTTGCCGTCCGATGGCAAAGTACTGGCATTGAGAATCCAGCTAATGCAGTTCTTGGGTTTGATGCCGCCAGATCCGCTACAAGAACCGCCGGCTACCACTTTTTCAACGAGTATATCGCCACCTCCGACCTTGTCGTTAAATGTACCGACTCAGCCGTCCGCCTTGTCGATAAACGCGCCGCCGATAACCCAAACAACCTCGCGGCCGATCTCCAGCATGACTTTCCCGTCCTCCACCGCCGCGTTTGCTCCTACCGATTTGTCGGCAATAGACACCATAAGACGATGGAACGTCTCGTTTAATGGTGAGGCCGATCCGCTGGCATTTCTGGAACGTATCGACGAACTTCGGGAAATGTATGGTTTGAGCGAAAACCAGTTGTTGAGGGGAATGCCGCATTTGTTACGGGATCAAGCGCTTCGTTGGTTCCATTTGGGACAGATGAACCGAGGTACGTGGGAAAGTTTCCGTCAGGCGTTCCACGGGAGTTTTCTACCGCCGGATCATGCACACATAGCATGGGAAGCCGTTCGTAACCGTGTCCAGGGTACCCACGAGAGAGCGGTAAAGTATATAATTGAACTTCGTACTCTTATCCGCCGTGTGGGTGGCATAAACGAGGAACAAGAACTCGACTTATGCTACCGAAACATGCGGCCAATTTTTATGCAAAATATACGCCGCGCCGATTGCCAGAACATAGACGAGTTGCTTCTCCGAATGCGCGAACAGGAAGTTGTCCAGGAGCGAATCGCTCAGGACGCTGCG
The DNA here is from genome assembly GCA_963556235.1 of Cryptophagus acutangulus. Taxonomy (NCBI): domain Eukaryota; kingdom Metazoa; phylum Arthropoda; class Insecta; order Coleoptera; family Cryptophagidae; genus Cryptophagus; species Cryptophagus acutangulus. The sequence continues at coordinate 668,072 of OY744563.1, forward strand.
ACTAATCGTTCTCGCGAACCAGTCGCACGGGCGTATTCGAGGCCGCCGCCGAATGTCCGTTTCGATTTAGACACGCGACCGCCGCCGCCGATAGGTAGTCGGTTACCGCCAACGCCGTCCCCACCTAGAGTAACCCCTATATCCGACCCGTCCAGATTCAATTCACCCCGACCTCCCCTTGACCGCTCCACCGAGATTTGTTTTCGTTGTGGTGAGCCGGGACACCGCCGCGTTGATTGCCGAAACCCACCACGTATTTTCTGTTCTCGTTGCAAGACGGAGGGTGTGTATTCCAGGGATTGTCCCTGTGAAAACCGTTCGGGAAACTGAGTGGCAACTGTTTGATGACGAGGCCACAACAGTTGTCATCTACCGAGGCCTCATTTTGTGGAATTAGCACCGATAATCGGTTGTTCATTCCCATTTCGTTAGACCGTAGATTTTTCACCGCGTTAGTCGATACTGGAGCTATGGTTTCCTACGTAAGTTCCTCCGTGACCAACGCTCTTCCCGCCGTTAAAATAGAGGACGTGCGTTGCAACACCCGTCTGGCCGATGGGTCTTCTACCCAAACCATTGGCGTGGTAAACTTGACAGCCCGGTTAGGCAATACAGTCTCCGTCGAGCGATTCTTATGTTTGCCCTCCCTTGTCGCCGACGTAGTGCTAGGAATGGACCTTCTAAAGAAGTTCAAAATGACCGTCGATATTGTTAATAACAAAGTATATTTTCCCGCACCCGTTATCACTGAAATTCCCGTGACCGAACCCGTTAATGCAGTCATGAAAACCGAACCCATTGCGACTCCCGCTATTTCCGAGCAGTTGTCGTCTGTTGAACAGACACAACTCCAGCATTTTCTGGACGCCGAATTAGCCAAGTTTTTGCGGCTACATGGTCCAACCACCCTCGTCCAGCACAATATCCGCCTAATTGATCCGACACCAATTAAGCAGCGATATCGGCCCCAGAATCCCCGTATGCAGCAGATTGTATACGAGGAAGTTGACCAGATGTTGGCCGATGGGATAATTGAGCCGTCGAACAGTCCGTGGAGCTCACCGGTCGTGATTGTCCGGAAGAAAGATGGCAAGCCAAGGTTCTGCATCGATTTCCGTAAGGTCAACGATGTGACCAGGAAAGATGCATATCCGCTGCCATTGATCAATGCCATTTTGGACAAGCTGCGTGGGGCTCGCTACATAACCACTTTGGATTTGAAACACGGATATTGGCAGATCCCGCTGTCTTCCACTAGTAAACCAATAACCGCCTTCACCGTTGCCGGGAAGGGGTTATTTCAGTTCAAAGTTATGCCTTTTGGCTTGCATTCCGCACCCGCCACTTTTCAACGTGTCCTGGACAGAATTATTGGTCCAGAAATGGAGCCACACGCCTTTGCCTATCTGGATGACATTATCATCCTTGGTAAAACGTTTCAGGAGCACTTGGAGAATATCCGGGAAGTCTTCCGCCGTCTTAGACTGGCCAACTTAAAACTAAATCCCAATAAGTGTCAGTTCTGCCGTAAATCCTTAACTTACCTCGGTCACGTAGTAACGGCCGAAGGTATCCATACCGATCCCGATAAAGTTACTTCAATCCTAGAAATTAAGCCGCCAATCAATGTAAAGACATTGCGGAGTTTTCTAGGTGTTGCTTCTTGGTACCGTCGATTTATTTCGAACTTTTCAAAGTTAGTCGCTCCGCTCAACAAGCTCCTCTGTAAAGGACAACGTTGGATCTGGGACGAATCCCATCAGAGTGCGTTTCTCTCCCTGAAGACCGCACTCACCGAAGCTCCTGTGCTAGCTTGTCCGGATTTCTCTCAACGATTCACGTTGCAAACCGATGCATCCGACTATGGTCTTGGAGCCGCATTGACGCAGAAAGTCGAGGGCCATGACCGCGTAATTGCTTACGCCAGTCGTACTCTGTCTCCCGCCGAAAAAAACTATTCCGTGACCGAGAAAGAGTGTTTGGCCATCGTGTACGGCATAGAAAAGATGCGTCCGTACCTCGAACTGTATCCATTTACCGTTGTCACCGACCACCAGTCTTTACGCTGGTTACATTCCATTAAAAGTCCGACTGGTCGTCTGGCGAGATGGAGTGTTTTCTTGCAACAGTACGACTTTGACATCCGATTCCGCAAGGGCGTTCTGAACCGAGTAGCAGACGCCCTGTCCCGACAACCGTTGCCGCATTCTTCATCCGAGGAAGATGCCGGTGAGTTGTGCATCATGGATGTTGATGAAGGCTGTAACTGGTACGATCGCAAGTTAAAGGAAGTACGCAAAGACCCCGATTCTTTTCCCGACTATCAAATCCGTAATAACCGTTTGTACCGACATTTCTGGGATCACACTGACCTTAAGGAACCCGAGTTTATTGAGCCATGGAAACTCTGCGTTCCTACACCGCGACGCAAAGCTGTTCTCATGGAGACACATGATGAACCGACCGCTGGGCATTTGGGTATCTCGAAAACCATTTGCAGGGTAGCGCAATGTTACTATTGGCCAGGGATGTTTCGCGATGTCACGAAACATGTGCGAAGTTGCATTACCTGCCAACAGTTTAAGGCCCACCAGCAGATGACCGCCGGGAAAATGCAACCGCACGCCATTCACCGTCCATGGGAAACCGTCAGCACCGATTTAGTCGGACCATTGCCGAGGTCGACAAAAGGTAACACCTTCCTCGTGGTTTTCCAGGACCGTTTCTCTAAATGGGTGCATTGTAAGCCGTTGTCCAGCGCTACCGCGAACAATGTGGCTAAAGCGTTATTCGACGAAGTCATAACGCGTTTTGGTTGTCCGGATACGGTCATAAGTGATAACGGCACTCAATTTTGCAGCCGAACTTTCAAGACCTTGCTGAAGGATTTAGGGATCCGCCACCGGCTTACCCCGCCTTATACTCCGCAGGCGAATCCGGTTGAGCGAGCGAATCGTACGCTCAAAACTATGATCGCGCAGTTCTGCGATCAGGAACACCGTAAGTGGGACCAACAACTGCCATCGTTGTTGATGGCCATCAATAGCGCCAAACAAGATTTCACGGGGTTTTCACCCGCATTCCTAAATTTTGGTAGGGAACTTAAGTTACCAAATGCCTTGCATAACAATCCGTTGCCCGAAGAAATCGAATCCGATCCCGATGCTACACCCGATCAGTTAGCGCAACCGCATGCCCGCCGTCTGGCCGGATTACAGGACGTGTTCAAGCTCGTCCGTCTCAATCTAGACCGGGCCTATACTCAGCAAAGTCATCACTACAACCTGCGCCGAAGGGATTGGAGATGCCACGTTGGGGATCAAGTGATGAAAAAGGAGCACCATCTCTCTTCAGCCGCCCAGGGTTTTACCGCCAAGTTAGCCCCAAAATACACGGGACCCTATACCGTTACCAAAGTGGTGTCTCCTGTTGTGTTTAACCTAAAAGATTCCCGGGGTAAATGTTTCCGTAGGGTTCATGTAAAGGATTTGAAACCTGCTGTGTTGTCCGAAACTGTTTAGCCGGTCGACACTATTATCCAGCTTTGTTTTAGGAATTTTAGGATGCCAAACCGCTGTAGGTCCGCGGGACCTTTGTCCGTTCCGTTCCGCCGCCGGAAGAGCCCGTTTCTTCCCGTGGTGAATATCACTCGGTACTTGCGGCAGCCTCGTCCCGAGTTGGCGGTAAGGGTCCATCTGCTCCGGGACCCCGCCGTTGAAGCCAGGGTGCAGTGTTCGACTCGCACCCTCGGTCGTCCGTCGCTGCCAGTGTCGATCGCGCTATCTCCAAGTCTCCGGAGACTCCTCCGCCGAGCGAAGCTAGCGCGACGACTTCGGGAGTTGTTCGGTGAGGATCCGCCAACCCCGCCGTCCGTCGAAATACCGGTAGACGTCTCCGCCATACCGGTTGCTGCCGTCCAGGAGTCGCGGGAAAGAAGTCCGGTGCGTCCCTCCACTCCAGTTTCGGAAACTCAGTCCCCTGACGCCGACGGTCCGCTGGGCAACGCGGAGTGGAGCATGCTCCTGCTTGGGCAGTCGCAACCCTGGAGTCCGGAAATGTGGACCGCCGCTTGGGCTCTCCGTCCGCCAACATATCCGCGGGGGAAAAGTTACCGCCATCGGTTCTTGGGTCCCGATGGAAAGAGGAGGTCCCTAATTATCCCCGGTCTTCCTCGTTAAAGGTTCCTATTTCCCGCCGTGCCCCTGTGTGTGTTCCGTGTGCCGTATTAGTTACCGCTCGGTGAGAAATATTTACCGTTTTGTTTGTTGTCAGATCCAACGACTTTACTTTGGAGCTCTGGACGTCTGATGTGGACATCAGTCCATCCGTGTCACCACCACCGACCACCGTTCCGTCCGCCCCAGCGTCCGTTACACCACCGCCGCCGACTCCGACTGATGGATCCGCCGCTGACCCGCGTTTCCGCCGCCTGCGACCCGTTTCCCGGGCCGATGTCGAACGACGCATCGCCCTTACCGCCGCAGCGAGTTCGGCCGGTAAACCCGTGTACTGGCAACATCTGGAGGACATAAAACGCGGCATCGCCAGACCGAACAGCCCGTTCCGGCCTGTGTCCCCACCGTACTCCCCGGAGTATTTGTCTAGTTGTCGGGACAAACCCCGAGACTTTACCCCGCCTCACCAGACGCTGTGGCTGTTGTTGGCGCACACCCGGTCTCCAACCGCCTGCCAATTGCCCCGATACTATGTGCCGTTCCCGGATGCCCGACCCGAACAGTTTTCGGACATAGCTGTAGCGCTTCGGGTTATGGGATTTCCGCCCCGGGACGTGGGCTGTCTCATGCATCGGCAGCGCTTGTGCTATGAACGCACCCCGCTACCGGTTCACCGAACGGATTTGTGCTGGCGTTGTGGCGAAGTCGGCCACCTCCGGTCCACCTGCACCCGGCCAGCGGTGTTGTTTTGCTCCCGATGCGGCCGCAGGGGCCAGATGTCTCGGTCTTGCCGTTGCTACCCGTTCACTACCTGGTACGAGGAACCCGGATATCCGTCACCGGATCTACCGCCACAACAACCGTTATAATTTATTTTATTTTTTTTGTAAATAAATAGTTTACCGCCATGTGTTGCTTTGTTTTTAATGAAGACCGTTTCCGTGCCCAATGAAGGCTCTGTGGGGTTGTTCAGAAGTAAGAAGACCTTTTTTTCTTTTTCTTGGTTTTTCTTTTTGTTTCCCGAAGTAAGAGGGGGATGTAACGAAGTGTTTCCGCAAATTTCCTAAAACAGAACAAGTTGTTTAGCGGATAAATACGTCGCTGCTATTTCGACCCTAATACTTACCTTATTTCATAGGGCTGTCCGCCAAGGCATGATTAAGTCAGTTTTAAGGTAAATCCAGTCCGGAATTCAGAACACTTGAATTCGTGCCCGTCCGCTAGTAAGGTTAGGGTCGCGCTACAAAATAGTTAGTCATGTATTTTAGGAATCATTTACCGGGTTTTCCATGCACGTCACTGGTCTAGTGCATCTCGTTGTCCTCTGCTCCATTGCACGTCATCTGCGCATTCACTGCACTTGCACTCCGATGCACCGCTGGTGTTTGTTTACGTTCGCGCACCGTGAAGTTAGCAACTGTCAAACCGAACACCGTAAACTGCACCAAGGTGATCAGCTGTTGCAGTTAAGTATTTATAATGCAAACTGCACTTTGAGATGCAGTCGTTTTTCTCGATGCGGTGTGTAACCAACTTTTCCACCACGGAAAAGTGGTTCTTTTGAACTTCTGTTAATGGGGTGTGTACAAACCCTCGCCCCACCGCTACCACCACCAACGGCCGAAGGATGTTTTTTTGGATTTGGTGTCCAATAAAAGTGTCTGCAGAGCCAAAAATCGCTCTCTTACCGTTTGCATCGATTCCGATACGTTCGTGTAAACTTTCGCCTTTTCGCTTTCGCCACGTGACATAATTAGTTATATTTCCTTCGTCGCCGCTATTTCGAAGATTTCAATCATCAGTATGCAGTAAGTACCAGTTAATTTCTTCGGGCTAGTTAACACAGACCGCGTATTAATTTGAGAGTTTCGCGTATTGGTTGGTCGTCAGGAAAGTTTGAATTCGCTGGGTTGGCGTAGTCCGCCGGCGTTTCGAACTGGGGTTAACTCGTTGGTTCCGGGAAAATCTGCGTTGGGTTGGCGTAGACCGCCAGCGTGTGATTTTCCGGGAGCAAGCGGCGCAACCAGGCGACCGATTGATCGTATAAACCGATTTTCCGTCCGCGTAGCTGGAAGGCATTGGGTTGGCGTAGACCGCCAGTGTTTTCCGGTGGAAGCCGTTTTTCCTCGACAGGCAAAGTTGCGTTGGGTTGGCGTAGACCGCCAACGTGGCTTTGCGCCGTCGAAAGTCAGCTTACACGAGTTTTCGAGTTTCCCGTTTAAGGGGTTTTGAAAGTCCGTGTTAGCTAGTTAGAAATTGGGGTGCGTTCTGTCTGTGCCGTAAAGTTTACCGTTTTCCGCCCGTTTTCCTCTAACTATTTGGAGATTTTTAAATGTATTTTCGGCTAGCATGGCCGGTAAAAAATAAAGCTCAACTGGTAACCGATATTTGCTATTGTTTCATTTGTAAATAAAACCGAACCCTATATCTTCGACTCTAGATTAGCTATCCGTTTGAGAGAAAACTCAACAAATCTGGCGCCCGAGCTCCGTAAAACGTAAGTACCCAAATAAAATACTGCGGAAAAACCGAAAGCGCGTCACAACATTTATCTAATTGTATCTTGAAATTGTATTTTCTTAACCGTTCGAATACAACAGTTAGTTTTTCAATATGCTCCTGAAGGGATGTGGAAAAGATAATTATATCGTCTAGATATACTATGCAGGATTCGTTTTGAATTCCTCGTAATACATTGTCCATAGCACGTTGAAAGGTGCTCGGTGCGTTTTTTAAACCGAATGGCATTCTAACAAATTCATAGTGGCCATTTTCCACTGTGAATGCGGTTTTATGAATATCTTCAGGATTCACCTCGATTTGGTGAAATCCTGACGCAAGGTCTAGAGTCGTGAAGTATTGGCTACGTCCTAATTTGTCAAGTATCTCATTTATGTTTTGTATAGGGTATCTATCGTCAATGGTTTGTTCATTCAGTTTCCTGTAGTCTATAACAATCCTCCATTTCTTTTTGCCAGAAGCATCTAATTTTTTTGGTACTATCCATATAGGTGACGAGAAAGGGGATTCAGAATGACGAATTATTCCTTGTGTTAACATATCATTTATTTGGGATTGGACTTCTTGTTTGTGTATATATGGATATCGATAGGTTTTACTGTATATTGGTGCATCATTTTTAAGTTTAATATTATGTTTTACTGTGTTTGTAAAACTTAATAGTTTGTTCTCAGAATGAAATATGTCATGATACTCTTTTAATGTTTTTGATATTTTCACTCTTTCTTCTATATTACAATGATTTAGTCGAATTTTATTTGGATCGAACGTGAATTCGGGACATTCAAGATTATTTAAAGATATATTAAATTTTTCTTCTGGAATAACTTGAAATGGTTTCGACAGGTCTACAGACATTTTTTTATCTGTAGGGTTAATAATGGAAGTAAAAGCAGAACTATCTTCGATATTAATTAGGCATTCTGGTATTTCTAAATCAAGATATTTTTGGCGAGGTAGCAGAGCTATCCCCTTTTTTGTATTGGCAATCAATATTTTTACTTGTTGTTCACAATTGGGTTCTACCATTATAGAATTGTTGGAATTCGCTAATTTTTGAAATTCCATTTTTATTTTTGTTTTTGGTAATATCAGTTTATTAGAATTTAAGTTTATGTGTGCGTTTAGTTGTTTGAGCATATCTACTCCTATTAAACAATCGAAATACTTGTGAAATTTGAAAATATGAAATTTGATTAGACAATTTGTTGTATTAAATATAGGAGCACAAGGTATTGTTATGCTATACTTCTCGTTGCTAGAGCCATGAGCCGTTGAAATTACATACGGATCATTTTTTATAAATTTTCGAAAATTGTCTTGAGCTATTTGAGGGTTAATAAAAGATTTTGTAGATCCCGTATCAATTAAGCATTTTAATTTTAGGTTTTTAAATGGAATGATAATGAACGGCAGTTCTGATTTATTGTTATCGATGTTTAATAATTCGGTTGTTGGCTTTCGTTTTCCGAGGCAATCTGGCCTAAAAAATCACCGTCGTCGTATTGGATTGTATTTGATTCATCCTGATTATTGGTAGAATCTTCTTGATTAAAATTATGTAGTTCTTCACTTTGCCATCTATTACGAGACTCGAAATTTGGTCTAAATTGCGATCTGTTTGCGGTTTGATTCGGCATTGTGTTTCTCGTAGAAACGCTCATAGGAATCGGTTTATTAGGTATAAAATTTCGATTGGGTCTGAAAACGTTAGAGTTCTGATTTTGATTTTGAGGAGTAAATCTATTGTTGTGTGGTATAAATCTCGAACTTGAAGCCCTTGGTTCGTTATTAAAAGCTCTATTTTGGAAGTTATTAAATGGTTTATTTCTAACAAACTCTTTGTTAATTGTTTGTGAATATTTTGAATCATTTATATTAAAATCATTGGTCAATATATGCAGTGCTTCACTAAGCGATTGAGGGTTTCGCGTACTTAAGTAATCTCCTAAAGGATTATTTAAGTGCTTCAATAAGACTCTAAGAGCCATGTTCTGGGAGAAAGTAGTGAGGTTTAATATTTCAATATCTGATTGTGAATGTGTTTTAATATAAGATGTTTGCAAGTTTAAATTATCTTGTATCTTGTTGAAAAATTCTAATGGTTTTAAATTACCTTGTTTTAGATTACATAACTCTAAGGTTAAAGTTTGATGATCACGTTTGTCGGCATACGTAGCAAGCAACGCATCTTTTAATTGTTGCCAAGTTTGAATATTATAAGATGCAATATTAGCAGCGGCATCACCTTTAATTTTATTTTTAATCGATTTGATTAACAAAACATTTTGAAAATCGCCAGCATTCTGAACATTATAATAATCTGTTATTAGGGCTTCGCTTGAAGTAACAAATTCCGTTAGCGTATTTGGCTTTCCAAAAAATTCCGGAACTATGCTTAAATGCTCTATTTTAAAATCAGGTCGTGCCATTGTTGAATTTGTATTTTCAAGTTCAATTAAATCGCCAGTAAATTATTAGATTTGCGATTTTCTGAGTTAATTTGTAAATTTGACAATCTCGATAAAAGTTCGGGGATGTCAAGGTTTGAACTTTCTGCAGGAATTTGGTTATGCCTATATCCTGGGCTTTGACTCTCTGAATCTGAATTAGAAGAATCAATTCTAGACATTTATGACTTACCAAACCGATTGCATTGTTTCTAACTCCCTTCGAAAGGTCCGGGCTGCTTGGCTAGGAGGTCCTTTGAATTGTAGAAACGTTTTTTTTTCGCGAAGGGCTACTCAATTCACCACTTCTAGATTATTTAAAAGTTCTGTCTACAAGGTCGCTTTCACAGGCAACGATGAAGTTTTATGAAAAGTCCGTGGACTAAACCAGGTTTCACAAACACTTTTTTTGGATTTTGTAGAAATCGTTTGAAGTATAAAAATACGCCAATTATCGCGGTAAAGGTCACTATTTTTATTTTTATAGGTTTACCGGATTTGATAATTGTAACGATTATCCTACCGACTGCGCCAGTTATATATTTAAATGAAGCGATGGACTTTTTAAAGATATACTTTTATTAAAGTTTACAGTATTGAGTTAGAACATAAAGTGAAGTTATCTAAAGAAACAAATTAATATATATTGAGTAAATTGCTGATCCGGCTATACCATGTGAATGTAATATGAATTATTGTTTTAACATTACATAGGCAGAATATAATATTACACGGATACAATATTATGCTTCCACCAATGGAGGTCCGCGGACAATTTTTCCGGAAGGAACATAAGAGCTTCATAATTACCATTGCTTTTCTGAAGGGCTAATAATTTTGTTCTTTCGAACAGTTTTGTGTAAGTCCACCCGTAGTCTACTGCCGGGCAAACTGATACCACCAGCCCTAAAATTTGTGCAAAATTTCGAATTTTACAAGTTTGGGTTCCTTCGAGTCTAGTAATTTCCCCAAGTACTCTATCCTGTTTGTCCGTAGGTAGTCATACTGTCATAGACCGCGAATTAAACAAAAACCCGAGAAATTTACACTCCTGTGTGGGAACGAAAACACTCTTCTTTTTGTTTATAATGAAGCCTAATTCAACTAACATTTTTCGAGTCTCGTTGATATTTCTACTGCATTCCTGAAAGGTGTCACCGACTAAAAGGAAGTCATCTAGATAGATTACAGACAAGAAATCTCTTGCTCGAAGGCAAGCCACGACCGGCTTGCATACTGGCTTCATTATCTTGGTAAATACTAAAGGGGCCGTGCAAAGGCCAAATGGCAAGCAGACGTATTCGTATAATTGATTATCGAATACAAACCTTAAATACTTCCTATGACCTGGATCCATTGGAACCAAGTGATATGCGTTCTTAAGGTCCAGCGAAGCTAAAAAGGATCCTTTCGATATCAAGCGTTCTGCCATTTTCCTGTTTTCTAACTTAAAGTGAGAGGTTGAGATAGATTCGTTTAGCTTTTTTAAATTAATTATTAGTCGCTTAGTACCATCGGTCTTATTTACCAAGAAAATTGGTGAAATAAATTGGTGCGGACAAGGTGAACACCTCGGTATCGCGCCCATCTCAACCAATTCCTTTACTGCTACCTTAATCTGATTTTTCTCAGTTTGGGACCACACAGCCACAGTCGGAATACTAGTTTGAGTTATAATCTCGTTAAAGGGGATTTTATAACCCTTAATGGAGCTCAAAACGAACTGATCGGAAGTTATATTTTTCCATTTTTGAAAAAATAAGCCTAACCGGCCAGCAAGGTTTGTTACCTTTAGTATTTCCGGCTCCTGTGTGGACGACTGCGAGCGCTGGAGCTGCTGCTGTACTTCCTGTCGCGGGAACAATCCTTCTGGGTGTGGCCTGATTCCGAGTTTTTCGGTCCGGTCTGACGTTGGCCTTTCACTAATTGACGGGCCGGACCCTTCGAGTTTAAATGAGATTTGAAGGTGGAACTCGAAGCTGGATACTTATTTTGTTGCGCCATTGGTTTTTTGACCCTAATATCCTGACTAAATTTTTCCACTGCTTTTATTTGCGCAACCCGTTTTGTAAGGTTGCTTCCAAAGAGCCATCCGTCCAAAGGAATCTCATTTAGTGAGTCACGTATTTTATCATTTAACTCCGGGAGGGGAAGAGCTCGTCTTGTTTTAAAATTTTCATGGTGAAGATCACCCAGCAACCGAGCAGCGTCACTCACTCGCTCTATTACTGCCAAATTTCACAATTAAAATGATAGCACAAAGTACAATTACAAATTACAAGTGAACACGTCGAAGAGCTGTGTACAGTTCAACACACAATGGAAGAATGGGTATGTAGCGGCTGGCCCTGCTCGCGCAGCCGGCGACGAGGGGCGACATCTACCGATTTCGGTTTTAGCTTTAAATTGTGTGAGTTCAAGCAGATTGGAGGATACTACAATAGATTGATCTGAGGTCAAGGTGCGAATATGATCGGTGTTTTGCAAATTGATGATAGCCTTCCTATCACGAATTTCTTTCGGGAGCTCAATGTACGAGTATTTTGATGCTCACATGGGATTGTACTTGTTGATGTTAGTAGTGTAAGATGTGAGTTCTGGAACACAAAGGGATGCCGCCGTTCAATGTAAACAAATGAGTAGCGTTATCATGTATATTTCTGAGAATTTTGTGTGATAAATGTCGGCATCGATTGTAATAATTGTAATCATATGTGATAACACATGTATAAATGTGTGATAAGTAATTGACCATTTTAAGCCATGGAGATTCTGAAACAATAACGTCATTGTATAAAAAAATTGTAGCCAGAACGTATATACGGATACTGGAACAAAATGCTGACATAGCGTTAAAGACCCTGGGGATACTAGAACAGCGCAGTGCATGACAAAATCTGTGTTTAGCAGCGCAATTTTATTTTCTACATGTACGCTTATGAGGGGTACTGAAACACTACATATTTTGCTGTGCCCATTAAGAATTTTTAATAATAAACCAAGACTTTACATTTGTAGGTTTCTAATGTTTAAAAACACAAAAAAAAAATTAATTTTATATGTAAAAGTGTTAAATAAATAAAACTCAGTTATCTCAGTTAATCAACTTTATTCATCACATTCATCATCATCATCAAAGTACGTAGGCTATAAACTTTTTTTTTCTTATTTTTCTTATGCGACCAAGTGTTTTGCAGATGGAAAATTGGTACCAATCATACATACAGTCTGTGTTAGAAAAAGTAAATCGTCCACAGCAACAACAAATTAGAAAACGAAATGTTCGGGGTGAATTTATAAATCCAGTGTTAAACCAGAATAATAATCGGTCTATAGTGGAAATTAACGAACCACAAATTAAATACAAAAAAATAAGTGATAATAACAAATACTCTAGTTATATAAATACAGTGTTAAATAAAGTTGTAAATAAAAATGTGCATCAAACAAATGTTTCCGATAAGAAATTGGAATTAATTCAAACAGAATCAGCTTTCCGACGGCGAATGCTAACAAGTACAATATTAAACACTAATAAAGTATTAGACCCAAAGCGTTTTTTGCAAACAACATTTAATTTAATTCAAACAAAATTAAATGAACTTGGAAATATAGCACCGATTAAAGCACAATTATGTTTAGTTTGTGGAATGATTCTTCCAAAAACCGAAGAGGTAAAGACAATTTATTTTAATTCAAAATATAAAGTGATTTATCAGAGCAATGAACTGAAGAAATGGTACGATGAAGCCAATGAAAAATTTTTAACAAAGCTGCAAGAATATCAAGAGCGAGATAGCGGTTGGGCCCTACACAACATTATACAGGTTAATTTAAATGTTAATAAATATGTTCCTTTTACTGTGGGCACTAATTTTTATACTTTGCCTAAATATGTTCAGGCTAAAAAAGCAGTAATAAATGTACAATCCAACGATAATTGTTGCTTTGCCTGGGCTATAGTTTCAGCCCTTCGACCAGCTAAACATAACCCACACAGAGTTTTGTCTTATCCACACTTTAAAGACATTCTTAATTTAGATAAAATTTCATTTCCCATGGATTTGACTCAAATTCCAAAATTTGAAGAACAAAATAATATGTCTATTAATGTATACGCGTTGAAAAATTACAGCGATTGGCTTATCTTAACTGATTGTGGTGATGATGATGTATGTGAAATTGAATCAATAAATAGAAAAGAAAATACAAATGTTAAATATGAGATATTGCCTGTATATATATATATATATATATCAAATAATCATAAAAATGTACATATTAATTTATTAATGGCATAGATTCCCGAAAAAAATATAGTAGAAGAACATACACCAAAATATCATTTCTGTTGGATTAAGAATTTATCTAGATTAGTGAGTAGTCAAATGACAAGTCAGCATCGCGGCTCTCGCTGGTTATGTGATAAATGTTTATGTTATTTTTATCAGGAATCTAAATTTAAGCAACATAAAATTGATTGTTCAAAGGCGGCTCCCGCAAAATGTGTCATGCCAACTGAATCTACTAAGTGGCTTTATTTCAAAAATCATAAAAATAAGGAAATGCTTCCTTTTATAATTTATGCAGATTTAGAATGTCTTATTTTACCTATTGATACATGCGAACCTACTAACTCTCAAAGTTATACAAATGCATATCAAAAACACGTACCATGTAGCATTTCTTATTATTTAAAATGTAATTTTGATGACGGATATTCAGAATTAGAATTATTCAGAGGTGAAAATTGTATTGAATGGTTTGTAGATAAACTAAATACAATTACAGAGAAAGTAGCAGCCATTTATGCAGATAAAAAATAAATGCTAACACTATCACAAGTGGAATTGGATGAGTTTGAACATGCCAATATTTGTCATATTTGTGAAGGACCATTTATACCACCTTCAGATTATGCATTAGAAGGAGAGGAAGAAGATTTATTAACCAAAGTTAAAGATCATTGTCATTTGACTGGTAAATTTAGAGGAGCTTCTCATGTTAGTTGTAACCTTAATTATAAACTTCCATCAGATATAGTTGTAGTTTTTCATAATCTTCAAGGTTATGATGCACATTTTATTATTCGAGAATTGCATGAAAAAAAAATCAATGATCGTAATGGTGAAGTGCATATTAAAAATCCAGGGATAATTAAAGCAATTCCTATAAATAAAGAGAAATACAAGTGTTTTACTAAATATAATTGTTCTAATACAATGAAACTAAGATTCATAGATTCTTTTAATTTTATGGCTTCATCTTTAGATAAATTGTCGTCATACCTAAAAGAATATAATATTACCAAAGAATATTTTAAAAATGTGGCAGACTCAAAATTAGCTCTCTTACTTAGAAAAGGCGTACTTCCATATACCTACTTAGACAGCTTTAAGCGTTTTGAAGAAAAATCATTACCTGATAGAAAATATTTTTTTAATAACTTTACTCAGACTGGTATTAAAGATGATGAATATGCTCATGCTCAAAAAGTGTATTCAGAATTTGATTGTAAAAACTTAGGAGAGTACACAGACATATATTTAAAAACTGACGTTCTTTTGCTAGCGGATGTATTTGAAGAATTTCGTCTTTTATGTAAAAAAACCTATGATCTAGATCCCGCTAATTATATTACCGCTCCCGCACTATCTTGGGACAGTTTATTAAAATCAACAAAAATTAAACTTGAATTGATGACAGACATTGATATGTTATTGTTTATAGAGAGAGGTATTCGTGGTGGTATTCGATAATCGATATGCTGTTGCTAATAATCGATACATGCCAACTTTTGACGAATCTCAACCAGAATCATACCTCATTTATTTAGATGCAGTGAATTTATATGGATGGGCAATGTGTCAATGCCTTCCTACCGGAAATTTTAAATGGCTTAATGAAAACAAATGTAAACACTTCAATGTATTGCAAATTCAAGATGATTATAAAAAAGGGTATATATTAGAAGTTGATTTAAACTACCCTGAAAATTTACATGATTTTCATAGGGATTTTCCATTTTGTCCAGAAAATAAAACTCCAATTAATGGAAAACACCCAAAACTTTTAACAACTTTAGAATCAAAAAGCAAATATATTATTCATTATAGAAATTTGAAGCAGTGTCTTAATCATGGCTTAATTATTACCAAAATTCATCGTATATCAGAATTTGATCAATCAGCTTGGATGCGTCCATACATTCTCAAAAATACAAAATTGCGAATGGAATCAACTAACGAGTTTGAGAAAAGTTATTATAAATTGAAAAATAATAGTGTTTTTGGTAAAAGCATGCAAAATGTTAGGAAAATGCGTGATATAAAATTAGTTTCGGAATGGGAAGGTAGTTATGGGGCTGGAAAATTCATGGGTAAACCAAACTTTAAAGATAGGGTAATATTTGATGAAGATTTTGCAGCAATTGAATTAAATAGATTAAATAGATTAAAAATAAAATTTAATAAGCCTCTATATGTAGGAATGGCTATTTTGGATATTAGCAAATGTTTAATATATAAGTTTCACTATGAATATATGAAAAATAAATATGAATCAGCAAGCTTAAAACTTTTATATACAGACACGGATTCATTAATTTATTCCATAATAACAAATAACTTTTATGAAGATATATTTCCAGACTTAAAACAATGGTTTGATACGTCTGATTATGCTGAGAACAATTGTTATAATTTCCCCAGAATTAATAAAAAAGTTTTAGGACTATTCAAAGACGAATTGAGTGGTCAAATTATGGATAAGTTTGTGTGTTTGCGATCTAAAATGTATTCATATTCGTTAAATAATAAACATATTAATAAAGCTAAAGGAATAGGTAAATCGGTTGTTCAAAAGCTGACTTTCGATGAATATAAGAATTGTTTATTTGAACAAGCTAGTTTATATAAATCACAACATAGAATATTATCAAAGCTACATGAAGTTAATACTGTTAAACAAAATAAAATCGCATTAAGTGCTTTTGATGATAAGAGATATATTCAAGAAAATAATATCGATACCTTGCCGTGGGGTCATTATTCTATACAATTATAGGCTAGTTAAAATTGTTGTATTCTAATTTTAAGTAAGTATAGATATTAAGTTGTTTTTGTATTTAATTTTGTTTTATTTTTTTTTTTTTTATATAATGTACTTTTGGATAAAAAAAAATGTTTAATAAGATTTGTGTTGATATTTTTTTTGTCGATAATGAGTGTGTGTAAATAAAAAAGTATAAACATATTTCTAGTTTTATTTTTATTAAATAAACACAGATATAAATACCGAGAAATAAATATACTAATACTAACAAGATTAAGGTACTATAAATAAAATGTATATTACAAGAATTTTATAATAATATTCAATATGTTAAACAATGTAATATTCTCTATAATATATTTAATTTTTAATACAAAATATATTCTAACATGTATATAATAAACTATAGTTACTAAAAACTAATTTTTGTTTATTGAACATCTTCCGAAATCATATATCAATCAATGACCAATCATTAATATATTTAATTTATTATATTTTGAACAAAGCGTTGCTCAAATATTCTTTGACGATCGTCTGTATTGAAAATCGATTTTATTTTATTTTCAACATGTCCAATTCGGTTTTTAAATCTGCTTCGATTCCTTGCAAACTCTTCCCAAGGTCCTTTTCTCGCTGCTTGATAAGCAAATGACCATTGCACCATTGGGTAAATTTTGTTTTGATTTAGGTCAAAGCGAACGTGGATTTTATTTGCACTATTGTCCGAATTCATTTCTTAATAAGTTTATTATTTGAATGAACATTCTGGGCAGTTACGTATCATCGGTGGAGGACCATCAATCTGATCTCGACTGGATGTATTATAATGTTGAAAACAACGCCTACAGTCATAAATATTTGGATTAAGCTTCAAATTGTTTGATAATTTTTCCCAAACAGATTCTATACAATCAGCGGCAAATGTGGTCAAAAATTCTATTGGTAAACACTCAATTTCTTGAACTGTCATTAACGCAAGTTGCTTCTTTTGGTAAAACGATGAAATTGCTTGACCTATTGTGGGTTTTCGATTTGATATAAACCATTTTTGTAAGAGTTGGGCATTTTTAAAAGCACAATAATTAATATTTGCATTCAAATGTGCTGAAGAGCATTTTTGGAGTACTATTTTTTCTTTTTGTAGTAGCTTCAGAGCAGGGCACCCCATATTTTCTAAGTTCTCAACATTAGAAAAGCCACACTTCTCCAACCATTGTTGTTTATCTAACCCTTTTACATAAATTGTCATAGCCCCATTCAATGCATCATGAAGCACATTGTTTAAATTTTTGTATGGAATTCCAACAGTTTGCCAATGTATACCATGATGATGATTCAGAAGCCAATTCTTTGATGGTTTTTCAGAACATAAATATTCCCAATCATTTGGAGCACTAAATACAAATACTTTTGTATTTTTAGGATCATCAATTGATATTAATGCTAGTTCTTTAAAAATAAATTCGGTTTTTTTCATAAAACCTTGAAAATCTGCAATGAACTCCATCATTTGAAAGAAAATGTTACACTAACTTCTGTACTCTACCGCTAATTGGTTTATACTCAACTATTCGATCATGCAAAATTAAACAGTAGGCCGTTGTATTTCGAGGAAACCTTTCCTTTGATTCAAATTCTAAACGAATATCAACAGGGGCAGATTTAAGAGATTCGTTTTGTTGAGAACAATCTATTAGAATAAGCGGAGCAATATTTATAAAATCAGATTTGCTTAACAACGGTTCGCTTTCATGTAAATAATAAGCACTTTGAAATCCTACATACATCTCATACAGTAAAGCATATTGGTTGTGCTCTAAGTCTAAATTCAAATTTCCATATGGATATGATTGGGAATATAAATACAACTTAACATTATTAAGCCGACAATGATCGAACTTACTGATATCCATTGCAGCATTATTTTTACGACCAGTTTAAAAACCTAGAATTACAAACCGAGGTTTTTCTAATTGAGTAGTAGTTTTTATTGTCCAAATTTGTTTTTCTGTGGTTTGAAGCATAGGATATTCATATAACTCCCATGTTCAAAAACTCATGGAAATTGTTGGATCTTTTTCAATAAAATGTAACATTTCAACCTTATGTTTGTCGGCAAGTGTAATATATGGAACTCTCCACTCAATTTTATTTAAAATAAACTTAAATGGTTCAGCTTCTGTTTGGATAATAGCATTTAAATCAGTTCTTGACCTAACAAGGATAAGTTCATGCTTAACATTAACAATAACTTTTAAATAATCTTCAGCAAAACCCAACAGCATATTAAGCGGTATAACTACATCAAAGTATCCTTCAGCATCGGTAATGTTAGTATCAGGCTTATGTTTCCATCTAGCATTTTCTAACATTTGACTTTTGTTTACATTAACAGAAAAATATCCTTTTATCGTTGATGTAATTCCAACATTTTTACATCTATCTATTTCTACACCGTTTAATTCGTAACGAATTTCATCAAATAAATGGCATAATCCATTGTTGATAATTTTTGTGTGTGCTACAGCAGTACCATCTTCTTTTAACAATCGACCGAAAATATGCAAACAGCTTTTGTTGGGTCTGACATATAAGTCTTGATTTTGAATTGTTATACAAATTTCATCATTGTTGTTAAATGTAGACGATGCATATGGTTGATGTGCATAAATTTCATTATTAGATATCGAATCATCGAACTCTACATTTGCACGAATATTTAGCATATTAGCCATCATTGAATCTTTTTTTAATACGTATTGATAGCGCTAATGTAACTCGAAAGGACTTTACAAAAAACAAGCGTAAATGTTTGGAAATCACTTTAGTACAATTAAATTTTATTTTACAGCTGGTGGTATCTTCGATTTGATGGGGGCAACTATAAGATTTAGACTCTCCAATGTTGCTCTGCTTGCAGATGTGAGTGCTTTGATTTGTGGTGCACGAGTGACCATCTTCTTGCATTGTTCTTCTTTAAAATATGTTTTGACAATTCTTTTTAGAGAACTAACATCATTATTTCCGTTGTAAACAATTCCCATTTTCAATATTTTCTTACGTGCAACCTTATCGTAATTACTTCACCTCTAAAATTGACCAAATTATTATCTTGATCGAGTATTTGAAGAGTTATATTATCTATTGAACGTGTGTTTATTGGTAAATAGATAACGTTTACAGGTTCTTGAACTATTTTATAACCAGGTGGAACAATTGGGAAAAACTCATATAACGTATGTGCTTGATGGTCATTTAAATATGCACCGCTAATAATATTGCATTCGATTCGTATTGAATTAATTTTAAGAATATCAACCGGCAGATCAGATTCATGTTGAATATTTGGCTGCAAAACATCGTTTTTAAATCCCAATAATTTATAGATTGAATCTTTAGGAGTAAAGTTTATGGTTCGATTGCATTTTAACAAACACTTTAAAGTATTATTATTAGCTTTCATTTCAAAAACGATTCCTTTGCACTCTACTTCACTCTTTATATATTCAGCAATATCTGTTAACTCATACGAACCCACAGGCAAAGTAACAATAAAATCATCTATGTACATTTTGTTATGACCCACATCTATATTCGGAATGGAATTAAAAGTTTGAAAATTAACCAAACCTAATTCATAATTTTCACTTTCGGATAGCTGTATTGGAGGAAAATAATTTGTGATCCGTTACCAGACAGTGAAAGGGTAAACGACATCGTTGTATGGTTGGATATCAAATGAACAATTTTCAAACAACTGATATTTATTTATCATTGATATAATTGATTACAGAGAAATTTTAAACATAAGTGACCACACACAAATGTGTTATAGTTTTGAAAAGTTTCATAGTTATAATTAACGCTACCTCCTAGATATTTAACAACTTCCGCTGGTGGTCGAAGATTTCCAAAGCTATCAAAATACATAACATTACTTCCTAGCTTTCTGTAGCATACCCAATGGGTACCAGGACCGTTCTTATCATCTAAATTTACAATCCCACACTCGTTCTTATTAACTTTCTTTGGCAGATCGTTTCTCATAAACACTCCACGAAAATGTTTTATTTTAAGCTGTTTTGCATAGCAGTAAAGCTCACTATCGGTTAACGCTCTATCGGGTAGCTTATCAATTAGTTTTTTGAATTTTTTGAGTAATTTTTAGGTGGTGAAATATATAAACCATAGCCTTTCTTATAAGGTTGCATATATAAACCATGACCACCAACTTTTACTGCTTCCATAGCTTTATTATGGCGTTGGTTTTCTTCGAGTAACTTTTTTGCTGCAATGGCATCGTTAACAGCTTTAGCAATACCAGCAGCCCCTCCAGCTAGTGCTCCAATCGCACTTAATCCCGCAAAAATAGGAACAAGCATTGGTAAAAATCCTCCAGTTTTAGGAATTGATATAATTCTAGACTTTTTTATATTATGCTTTCCACCAACATTTTTTACTAAAGCATGAACAGTATTCATCGCACATTTTATTGCGGTTTTTGAATCGGTTATTTTTGCATCTTTAACTGCTTTCTTCGACATGCTTATAAGTTTCTTTAGAGACAAAAGTTTCTGTTTCTTTTTGAATGTTGTTTTTAATTTTTTATTTGTATTTTCAGAAAAGCTCTGTCCCATACCAAGTTTAGATTTTGCTTTCATTGCATTTGCCACAGACCATGCTATTACTTTCTCACCCATCTTTGCGTCTTTTGCAAAAACTCGCTTCCATGCTTTTTCGGCTAATATTTTATCAGCTTTATGTCGATTGGCAAGGTTATCTTTGTTTTGTGAATATGCAATATCATGCTCCTTACATGAGGCATCAAGAGAATTTATACCAGGATCTTCATTTTGTAAGCGCTTTGCTAATTTAGTGCCTGGGCCACAGTACTGATATCCTGGTATATGCATTTCGAAAGGAAGATTATTAATTGCCCAATTAAGTACCCCTTTTCTTTTGACTGCCTTGCGTTTAGTAGTTTTTTTCTTATTCTTACGATCCATCTTTACCCATTAACCTTCACTAATCAATTGATTATAATTGTATTGTGTAATGCTGTATATAAGCAGTTACCATCAAGATGCGATTCAATAAACAACAAGATAGTCTGAAAATTACAAACTACGATTTGGTAACAGACAATAAAACGTCTATAAATAAAAGACACGGGGAATTATTACCAAACACGATAAGATGCATAATTTGTGGACCTTCAAATTGTGGAAAAACGAATGTTTTATTATCATTACTTATGCATATAAATGGTCTTTGTTTTGAAAATGTTTACATTTATTCAAAATCTTTATATCAACCTAAGTATGAATTGCTGCGAAAAGTATTAGAACCGATCGAAAATATTGGATATTTTACATTTTCGGAAAATGAAAGTATTATACCTCCAAATGAAGCTAAAACAAATTCTATATTCGTATTTGACGATGTTGCTTGTGAAAAACCAAACCATATAAGAGAGTATTTTAGTATGGGACGTCACAAAGATGTTGATAGTTTTTATTTATGTCAAACATATAGTCGTATCCCTAAACATCTCATCAGAGATAACACAAATTTAATAATTATTTTTAAACAAGATGATTTAAATCTGCGACATGTATACGACGATCATGTTAATACAGACATGAAATATGATAAATTTCAGAACTTGTGTAGGTTCTGTTGGAAAGACAAATTTGGTTTCTTAGTTATAGACAAAGACAGAGATGTTAATATCGGGCGCTATTGTCAGGGGTTTGATTGTTTTGTTGATATAAGTAAATAACTGACATATTCGAAGAGAAAACAAAAGTTCTTTAAATATGAGAATATAAAGATATATCTATTATTCCATCATTGGCAGTTACACAGTTTAATTGATTAATAACTTAACTTTCTGCAAAACTTAACTTCAATCTTTGAACTTAACATACAACTTGACATCTAACTTAACTGAAACGTAGGAACTTAACCTACAACTTGACCTCCAACTTAACTTAAATCATTTAAGTTGAAGTTGAACTTAACTTAAACGTATGAACTTAACATACAACTTGACCTCAAACTTAACTTAAATCGCTTAACTTGACGTTGAACTTAACTTAAACGTATGAACTTGACTTACAACTTGACCTCAAACTTAACTTAAATCGTTTAACTTGACGTTGAACTTGACTTAGATATTTGAAGTGAATTTACAACTTGATAACAAACTTACCCAAAAATGTCGTTAATAGAAAGCAAAGATAAAAGAAATATTTTGCGAAAAATTGTATCAACTAGTAATGCCATACGAAGAAAACATCGACTATTAAAATTGGGAAAAATGATGTCGGATGACGAGTTGAACTATAAATTAAGTTCAGTTACTAACCCATTAAACGAACTAATTGAAGTGACAAAAAGCACCAACCGAATAAAACAATTAGAAGTTAATAACATTAAAGAGGATAATGATAACAGAAACATTATTAGTAAATATGAAAAACTTTCAACGATAAAAGGTGAAATTCCAAATCTTGATCATGTTTATGGTGTAAGAGTGGTAAACAATACACAAATGATTGGTGACAGTCCAATATATTTCCATGATGGTAAAATCACTGTAAAGGATTTTAATTGTCCGATTTCTGAGGGTTTACTAGAGTTACTATTTAAGAAGTTACCTAATGATCATATTATTACTGAAAATGATTATGTTAATTACAAGGAAATATTGATAACATCTAACGGTCATAAGCAAAAATACAAATCTAGCGGTAAAATTTCTGCATCCAGAGGAGAGAAATATCGCAAATATATATCAAAACTATTTGAAGATGATAAAAGTGGTAGATCAAAAAGAAGATCATCGATCAAATTAGAGAATGCGCAGGGTTTTGGTTTACCTAAAAGTATGAAAATAGAAGGTTTGCCTCCTAGTATAGATTATGCATATTGGGATGATCCAAATGAATTAGTCGATCGTTTAAGATTATTAATTGCGTCGCAAGCAGCTGGAAACAACAATCATCAAAATGAAATAATATCAATAGTCGAAGAGTTACGAGAAGCGGGTATTATATATTAATAACAATTTAAACTAATTGCTTAGTTGCATTTTTAAACTCAAGATCGTTTAACATGAGTGTTGATAAGTTTGGTAATCATTGGATAAATGATAAAACTGATAAAAGCATACGCAGCAGCATTCTACCACACGGTCCTCCTGGAGTTGGATTTCTTTTAACAAATGATGAACATTTTAACATTAATAATAAACTCTTACGAAATGTAGCAAATCCAGAAGCTGAAAATGATGCTACCAATAAAAATTATGTAGACAATACAACCCAAAATATTAATAAAAACATACAAAAAATCGATAACGATATGACTCAACTAAAAAACGTTGTAATGGATATAAACAATATGCTATTAGTTATCATGAATAAAAATGAAACAACAGCAACACTATCAGAAAACAATTTTAAAGAATATCAAAGTCTTATCGAGCAAACCAGTAAACATATTATTTATTTAGAAGCTCAGATAACTTTATTAAAATCCCAACTTAAGAATATATAATTAAATATAAATATAAAAAATCTTTATATACATAATTATTTTGATGTTATCACATTATTAAATAATATATCAAGATGAGTGAAGCAAAAGAACAATTAGTAAAAGAATTGCACGCTCCTGCCAGAAGAAATTATCGTAGAAGGCACGTAATTATCAAAGGTTTGGATGAATCATGGCAAGCAGATTTGGTCGAAATGATTCCATATGCAAAAGTAAACAAAGGTTACAATTACATGCTAACCGTTATTGATAATTTTTCAAAATATGCATGGGCTGTTCCTTTAAAACGAAAATCAGCTGGGGATGTAGTTCAAGCTATGACAAAAATATTATCTAGTGGACGAAGTCCTCAAAACTTGCAAACTGATCATGGTAAAGAATTCTATAACTCCAAATTTAAAGCTCTCTTAACCACATACCAAGTAAATCATTATTCAACGTATAGCAATTTAAAGGCGAGTATATGTGAAAGATTTAATCGCACCCTGAAACAGAAAATGTGGAAAAGATTTAGCTTACAAGGATCATATAAATGGATAAACATCCTTCCATCATTATTGGAAGACTATAATAATTCAATACATCGCACCATCGGAATGAAACCTACAGATGTAAACAGTAAAAATGAAAAAGATGTTCTCAGAAAATCATTCAATCGTATAAAAATGGTTGATTCTACTAAGTCAAAATTCAGATTGGGTGAACAAGTACGCGTTAGTAAATATAAGGAGGTATTTGAAAAAGGATACACACCGAATTGGTCTACAGAAATATTTACTATCGACAAAATTTTGCTTACTAATCCGAAGACATATAGAATCAAAGACTATAAAAACAACAAAATTGAGGGGTGTTTTTACGAACAAGAATTATTGAAAGTTAAAAATCCCGACATCTATCTAGTAGAAAAAATAATTAAAAGACGCGGTGACAATTTATTAGTCAAATGGTTAGGATTTGACAGCTCTCATAATTCTTGGATCAAAAAAAAAATAATATGTAATAAATTATATTAAACAATTTGTAATAAAAAATGTAGTTAAAAAAATCATTCAAATAATAGCTATTTATGCAACCAGTTAGGAAATGCATTTTTTTGTGTAACGAGCGGATTTCTGCGGGACGAGCGCAGCGAGTTCTGCAAAATAACGCGAGTTACACAAAATAGCATTTCCTAACATGTTGCATACAAGATTTTTTCTAATTTTTACAAGAACCTTCTCAAAAAAGAGTTTTTTAAACTTATGATATTAATAATTTAGTGAATTTTATCAAAACAAGTAGGCTTTATTCGGAACTTTTCATCACCAGTTGTGAAATATTTTTCATTACATCACCAGTTGCGTAAAATGTGCCGTTTGCCAACTACAATCGATTTTGAAAAGTCACATTTTACATGCCAAAATTAGAAAAAATATATAAATATTTCTTTTTCTAATTTTGGCATGTAAAATGTGACTTTTCAAAATCGATTGTAGTTGGCAAACGGCACATTTTACGCAACTGGTGATGTAATGAAAAATATTTCACAACTGGTGATGAAAAGTTCCGAATAAAGCCTACTTGTTTTGATAAAATTCACTAAATTATTAATATCATAAGTTTAAAAAACTCTTTTTTGAGAAGGTTCTTGTAAAAATTAGAAAAAATCTTGTATGCAACATGTTAGGAAATGCTATTTTGTGTAACTCGCGTTATTTTGCAGAACTCGCTGCGCTCGTCCCGCAGAAATCCGCTCGTTACACAAAAAAATGCATTTCCTAACTGGTTGCATAAATAGCTATTATTAATACATTTATTGTATTTAAACAATACACTAATTATTATAAACAGTATCACTAGAGTTTTTCATCGGTTGTTTAAATTTAGATAGTAGAAAATTCAGACGCGTCTTATCAATTTTTCCATCTAAGTAGTATTCACATGCTTCAATAGCGTTGTGGCAATCCAATTCTTTCTTTGCACATTCTTCAGGTTCCAGAATTGGATTCAACCTATTTTGTTCGAGGCAATACTCCATAGCTAGAATATTTAGAACTCCCATATGATGTCTCACTTTATTTTCAAACGTATCCTGTTCACCGTCATGCTCTTTATTTAGATTATCCAACGCATAGCAAGTCCACATTGTTTTTACTATATTATAAAATAAAAAAAAAAAAAAAAATTGAAAATAGCAAAATAAATCTACTTACCAAAGCACGTCAACTTTTATTGAGTTTATTCTTTGATGGAGTTCAATGGTTGAATGAATATTATTTTGAATAATATTACACAATTTGAATTTACATCACAAAATATTTATATATGCGCAACTAAACACAGAATTTGTGATACAATGCGCTGTTCTAGAATCCACATTTTTGAAAAATATTTAAAATAAATAAGTATCTGATTATAAATTCCACATAAAATTATTACATATAAAAAAAGCACTTAATATTTGGAAAATTTACTTTCTGATCCTTTTGCTGCCTTCATTTTCTTTGCCACATCAAGTGTAATAGAATTCAATGTATCAAACATTTGTCGGTGTTCCTTTTTCTCAATGAAAACTTTAGCACGAGTGATACTTTTTTTCCAAATATCACTGGCTGGTATTCCTGCAATGTCTTTCATATCATAGATTTCTATTTTTACTATATGTGTAGCATCTGATGAACCTGGTGAGGTTATTGTAATAAGACCATTGTTGATTTTTCTTGAGAGCGTTGATGTTAATGGAATAACACTAGCTTCAACATTTGAAAATAAATCTTCAAACGCTCCATTGATATCATCTTCAAGGTTTTGAATATCGGCTGCTATATCCATTCGAATTTGTTTTCCTTTACCACCTGTTGATGGAATAACCATTTGAGAGTTAGCAGAAGAATTTGTAATGGTGGTAGCTGCTCTTTTGCGCTTATTAGATGATGCTGGGGGGTGTGATGGTGGTGGTGGTGGTGGTGGTTGATTTAACAACCCTCCATAGGAGAGCAAATCGGTGTCAAAAATGTCAGATGGAAAATTGTTCATTGTTGTTTTCTTAAAACAAAATTGAAATTAAATGGATAAAAAATTGAAACAAACGTGTATTTAAGTTATTTATTGAGATAATAAAAGTAAATACTCACCAAAGTACACAACTTTAATTACACTACCTTCTTTTACAAGAGTTAGATTTCAATTGCAGGATAGAATAAATATTATTTATAATGATATTTTCCAACCACTGCGCAATTGTATGAATTATATTTTAGCTTCTGTTGTTGTTTCTGAAATTTCGTACTTATGCTAAGTCAGCAAATAACTGTACAATAAAATATGAAGTGTTCCAGTACCGTAACATAAGTAGAAAATAATATTGCACAACTATAAACACAGAATGTGTTTTATAATAATGCGTTGTTTTAAAAATGTTTTTTTTTCAGTCTTTATCTCTATATGTGATATGTATTATTTTACTATGCTGACGTCACCGTGTTGTTTCAGAAATGTCGTATACAGTTTTTGCTAAGTCGGCAAATATTTGCACAGCAAAAAATGTAGTGTTTCAGTACCCCTCATAAGCGTACATGTAGAAAATAAAATTGCGCTGCTAAACACAGATTTTGTCATGCACTGCGCTGTTCTAGTATCCCCAGGGTCTTTAACGCTATGTCAGCATTTTGTTCCAGTATCCGTATATACGTTCTGGCTACAATTTTTTTATACAATGACGTCATTGTTTCAGAATCCCCATGGCTTAAAATGGTCAGTTACTTATCACACATTTATACATGTGTTATCACATATGATTACAATTATTACAATCGATGCCGACATTTATCACACAAAATTCTCAGAAATATACATGATAACGCTACTCATTTGTTTACATTGAACGGCGGCATCCCTTTGTGTTCCAGAACTCACATCTTACACTACTGATGTTAAGCTCCAAATATATTAGTTTTTGTAAAGCTCACCCTAAAAATGGATCAAACGAATTAGTTTAAATATAAACATAAGATTTTATTTGACATACCACTATTTCTTTCCTGGAATTCACTTATTTTTCTATCAATGACTGCTTTTAAATATTCGAAAACATCGGATATATCGGTGCTGCGTGTTATAATTTTGTTTTCGGTAGCAAATGATTTTACTTCTTCTTCATTTTTCGTTTGCAACATATAATTTCCAAATAACTCTAAATTGATTTTAAGCTGGTTGTGAGTTTCAATCGATCGTTGTATGAGTTGAACTATTTTTGGTTGCACACTGCCTAAGTATGCTTTAACATCAAGCACATCTAGATTTTCAGAATAAACTCTATAACTGTTAATCCTAGATTTGAATGCAGTTTTAATTGATTCAACTCCGACCATATCACTTATTTTCACACAACACTTTGCCTTATGTTGTAAGCTACGTAAATGACCATTATATTTGGATGGATTATCCAAATAAATTTTACATATGTCGCAATATACAGCAGCTACAGAAATGTATTATTAATTATTTAACTAAAAGCAGCACTAATAAACTTACCACTAGTAGATGCTTCGTTTAATCTAACACGTTTAGGTGGAATTTGTTGAACATCCAAATTATGTGCAGCCAATGTTTTTGAATTTAAAAACTCATTTTTCCACAACCACATTTTTCACACAAAATGTTTTTTAAACACACTATATTGATATGCCTTTTCAGACTATCTTTTACATTTTAAAACATTTTAAAAAATCTATTAGTACGTGATGCTGAACAAACAAATACTAATAATTCAATACAGAAATATGTAGTTTATAAGAGACTTTTTGCAACATCAACAAAAAAGCAATGCATTTATTGTATATAATATTCAGAGTGTTAGGTGTTGGTCTTATCAGATACATGTGTATTACGGTCAATGATATTAAAACGTTTCAGGTTACTTCCGCATTATTCATCATAAAATAATATACAACATGTTTTATTGCAATTATTTATTTATTTATAAAAATGAGACAACGTATTCATATAAAATATAACAATTTTTAACGCTACATATGCAAATTTTATTATAACTATGGTTTAATAGTCTAGTCAGTTAAGGTGCTGATAGTTCCCTTTTTGAGTAAAGCTACGCCCTTTTGGAGGATGAAAGAATACCATATTATAAAAGATTTAAGCAACGGACCCCAGCTCAATTTCTGCTCAAAGCTCCCCACTACCCCCTTGAAGGGGTGACGCGCCATGTTCCATAAATTATTATTTGTTTCAAAAACTAAAAAAGATAGAATAGTGTGGTTTTCTTCATTTAAAAAAGCAATAAATTCAACATCATTTTCATATTTTTTTAAATCCATTTATTGAGTTATTTTTAAATTGTTCCGCAAAAATTTAATGTTTAGAACAAAATTTCTTAGTTTTTTGAAAATTAATCAAAAACAAAGCAAAATTTAAAAAATTACAAAGTATTAAAAATTTACCTTACGTTCTCCCCTATCGGTTGATATATAATAAGTCTTCCTTTTGTGAGACCTTTTGTTAATAAAGATGATAAATGGACGCGCGATAAGAGATATAAGAATTTAGAATAAGTACATAGGTACCATATAGCTTAATACGTGTTAATTTACTTAAGTGGATTTTTTAAAGACTAAGACAAAAAACATTTGTGCTAAAAGGTTATTAAAAAAAACAAAACTTATGTTCTAAGGTATAAAACAATAAACAAATAAATTATTTGTTATTGCATTCATTACAGGTACACATTTCAGTGCATTTTTCATTTTTTTTGCAATACATTTGCATTTTTTATTACAAATTTTGCATTTGCATTTGATTAAAAAAGTACTCAAAAAATCCCTGTTTGATACTGTTGTCCACATAGGACGCAGTTTTTGATCTACCAATGTCCAACCCCAATCAGACGGATAAGAAAGAATCAAAATGGGCTCCATTATTTTACCCCATATGAAAGCTCCTTGATATATAGACCTCTTAATATGTAATTTGAGAACATCTTCAGATGGTGGCATATTTTCTACAGACTTACTCTTTTTGAAAACAGTACCTTTCTACATAAATTGACATCATCATGCTCAAAATGTTTGTCATATAAATATATAATGTATTTTATCAACATTGTCAAGTTTTCTAATCCTTTTTCAGGTTTTAAAGCAATTTCTTTAAAAATAGGGAGTTATCTCTGCAAAGACATTCCAAGTTTCCCAGCACCTTTTTTTCCCCTTTCCATAAAATGAAGCTGTCGTATCGCAGCCAGTAAGTGCGTGGAAAACAGGAAGTCCGTAACATTTTTCTCCCAAATTTTCAGCAATTATTTTACAAGAAAAATGTTTGTTGTTTTTATTTGTTCCAAAATCGAGCCAAATATCCGCATTCTTGTACATTGCTTGAAAAAAAATACCCAGCACAAGAACATCAGTATCCGAAGATTTTATTAATATTTTATGAAAACCATTTTATATACAATTAAAAGCCTGGGCATAAATTCTAGTGTCAGCCTCCTCATGATTACAAATGGTAATTTGTTTTTGAACTTTTGAGCCGTTGTATTGTGTATTTTGTCCTTTATTGCATACTATTATTTTATTTTGAGGTATTATGATTTTCTGTATACATTCGGAAATTAAATTGAATCCCTCTCCGTCGTCAGTGGTAGAGAGATTTATATCTATAGGCAGTTTTCCAAGTTCGCTAAATCGAAGAATATTACTTGCAATTCTTGAATAACTTGAAGAAGATGACTTTGATTTAGCTGGACAAATAAGCTGTTTATTTGACTTTTTTTTACAACGCAGATGTTCATATTTTCTGTAATTTTTTTTTTTTTTTTTTTGATGATTTATATTAGGTAACTAATTTTTTATGAACTTACCTAAATTTGATTTTATTATTAATTATTTACTTCTTAAATTTTCGGAATATATTAATTATTAATTAATTAAAAATTCGGAATATATTAATGTTAGAGGGAAGAAAATTATAATCCGTTTGGAATTGAAAAATTATGGGGTTAACATTTAAACAAAATAATATAAAAAAATATTGTAAACCCGCTGCTGCTTCATTCGATCGTCAACCTTTATCCCAGCAGAAGCCCACATTGGCAGTAGAGAATATCAAGTTTCTACAATCTTTGGGTTACAATGTCCGAACAATTAGAGCTATTCAACGATCCAAGCTATGATGATTCTATTGCACGTGAAGAAATATATACATATCACCCTCATACAAAATCTTTTGAAAATAGTGATGAAATCGAAATTTTAATAAACCAACAAGATGTGTTGATGGCAATGTATGATGCTTGTCTATGCATTGAAGGTGAATTTAAAGAAACAGCTACGGGGGAGGGTACATGTAGATTAACTAACAATGCCGGTTCATATTTATTTGAATCTATCAGTTATGAATTAAATGGCAAAGAAATTGATAAAGCCCGAGATCCTGGAACAATTAGTACAATGCGAAATATTTTATTGTGTAACACAAATGAATCACAAGTTTTGATTGGGGCAGGATGGAATATAAGCGGGAATGTGTTACCCACGTTTAACACAAACGCATTCCATTAAAATGCATCTTGGGGGTGTTTCAAGACTACACACGAGTCATAACTGGTCGTCATAAAATTAGGCTGGTTCGGTCTCGAACCAATTTTAATTGTTATAAAGCAACTAATACAAAGCAAGCAAACATAAATACAACAAACATTGAGGTAAAAGTTAAGCATGTATACCCGAATGATGTTGTAAAGTTACGTATGCTGAAAAATATTGGTAAAGATTTACCAATAAAAATTCCTTTTAGACAATGGGAACTATATGAGATGCCTTCTCTAAGAAAAACCGACAAAGAAATATGGCCCGTAAAAACTAGCACTAATTTAGAAAGACCTAGATATATTATTGTTGCATTTCATACTAATCAAAAAGATAATATTGCTAAAGATGTAACATATTTTAATCATCTAAATCTACTCAATTTGAAAGTACATTTGAATTCAGAATGTTACCCTTACGAGTCTTTAAAAGTGAATTTTCTCAGAATGGCTTATACCGAAGTGTATCAGATGTATATAGATTTTCGTAAAAAAATTTATAATCTTGCAAATATCGAACCACTTTTGGATTATATAGCGTTTAAAGAAAGATGTTTATTTGTGATGGATTGTTCAAAACAATGTGAAGCATTAAAATCTTCCACAGTCGATGTAAAATTGGAGATTTTAAGTAATTTTCAGTTTCCGGATAATACTAAAGCATATTGTTTAATTATACATGACGGTGAAAAAAAATATTTAAATTTTGAATTTTATTGATTCCTGCTTAGTTGAATGTTTACTACTGAAGATGACGTTCGTAGTAATTGATATACAAGGTTTTATTATTAATTCACGTTTAATACCTAAAAAATTAACAATTCATAAGGGTGAAAAAAAACTGTACATATTTAATTAAAACAAGCAGACCATTTGAATGTTTAAATAATGATGAGAAAAATCAAGTGTCTTACTTGCAATTTAATCATCATTGCATCAAATATAATAGTGGTGATATTGAATTTAATCAGTTATACGAAATTTTCCATAAAAATATTATATTAGAAAATGTAACTACAAGATATGTTAAAGGACATGTAAAAAAACGGTTTCTTAGAAATATTCTAAGTGAATTTACAAAAACTCCACCATCAATTGTTAATTTAGAAAACCATGAATTTTGTCCAAAATTTGTAAAAACGATACCAATTTGCTTATTGTCTAGTCAGTTACGTAGGAAAAATACCCAGTTAGTTCCCTTTTTGAGTAAAGCTACGCCCTTTTGGAGGATGAAAGAATACCATATTATAAAAGATTTAAGCAACAGACTCCAGCTACATTTCTGCTCAGAGTCCCCCGCTACCCCCTTGAAGGGGTGACGCGCCATGTTTCATAAATTATTTTTTTCTCAAAAACTAAAAAAGTTAGAAAAGTGTGGTTTTCTCCATTTAAAAGAGCAATAAAATCAACATCATTTTCATATTTTTTTCAATCTATTTATCAAGCTATTTTTAAATTGTTCCGCAAAAATTAAATTTTTAGAACAAAATTTCTTAGTTTTTTGAAAATTAATAAAAAACAAAGCAAAATTAAAAAAAGTACAAAGTATGAAAAAATTTACCTTACGTTCTCCCCTATCGATTGATATATAATAAGTCTTCCTTTTGTGAGACCTTTTGTTGACAAAGATGATAAATGGACGCGCGATACATATAATTTGCGCTCATTCTACTCTACTGTCCGTAAATGCTCTACTCGTCGTTAAGTCGTCAAACATAACCATATTAATTTGTCGAGAGAACCTTAAATTTTAATTGTTTAGGTTAGGCTTTAAACGACACAGCTTGTATTACAAAATTAATAATGATTGTGTATTACAAAATTAATAATGATTGTTCATTATTAATTTTGTAATACAAGCTGTGTCATTTAAAGCCTAACCTAAACAATTAAAATTTAAGGTTGAACTCAATATCAACTGATTGAATTCAATATCACCACTATTATATTTGATGCAATGATGATTAAATTGCAAGTAAGACTTGATTTTTCTCATCATTATTTAAACATTCAAATGGTCTGCTTGTTTTAATTAAATATGTACAGTTTTTTTCACCATTATGAATTGTTAATTTTTTAGGTATTAAACGTGAATTAATAATAAAACCTTGTATATCAATTACTACAAACGTCATCTTTAGTAGTAAACATTCAACTAAGCAGGAATCAATAAAATTCAAAATTTAAATATTTTTTTTCACCGTCATGTATAATTAAACAATATGCTTTAGTATTATCCGGAAACTGAAAATTACTTAAAATCTCCAATTTTACATCGACTGTGGAAGATTTTAATGCTTCACATTGTTTTGAACAATCCATCACAAATAAACATCTTTCTTTAAACGCTATATAATCCAAAAGTGGTTCGATATTTGCAAGATTATAAATTTTTTTACGAAAATCAATATACATCTGATACACTTCGGTATAAGCCATTCTGAGGAAATTCACTTTTAAAGACTCGTAAGGGTAACATTCTGAATTCAAATGTACTTTCAAATTGAGTAGATTTAGATGACTAAAATATGTTACATCTTTAGCAATATTATCTTTTCGATTAGTATGAAATGCAACAATAATATATCTAGGCCTTTCTAAATTAGTGCTAGTTTTTACGGGCCATATTTCTTTGTCGGTTTTTCTTAGAGAAGGCATCTCATATAGTTTCCATTGTCTAAAAGGAATTTTTATTGGTAAATCTTTACCAATATTTTTCAGCATACGTAACTTTACAACATCATTCGGGTATACATGCTTAACTTTTACCTCAATGTTTGTGATTTTTATGTTTGCTTGCTTTGTATTAGTTGCTTTATAACAATTAAAATCGGTTCGAGACCGAACCAGCCTAATTTTATGACGACCAGTTATGACTCGTGTGTAGTCTTGAAACACCCCCAAGATGCATTTTAATGGAATGAGAAATGTAAAATTGTTTGTGTTAAACGTGGGTAACACATTCCCGCTTGTATTCCATCCTGCCCCAATCAAAGCTTGTGATTCATTTGTGTTACACAATAAAATATTTTGCATTGTACTAATTGTTCCAGGATCTCGGGCTTTATCAATTTCTTTGCCATTTAATTCATAACTAATAGATTCAAATAAATATGAACCGGCATTGTTAGTTAATCTACATGTACCCTCCCCCGTAGCTGTTTCTTTAAATTCACCTTCAATGCATAGACAAGCATCATACATTGCCATTAACACATCTTGTTGGTTTATTGAAATTTCGATTTCATCACTATTTTCAAAAGATTTTGTATGAGGGTGATATGTATATATTTCTTCACGTGCAATAGAATCATCATAGCTTGGATCGTTGAATAGCTCTAATTGTTCGGACATTGTAACCCAAAGATTGTAGAAACTTGATATTCTCTACTGCCAATGTGGGCTTCTGCTAGGATAAAGGTTGACGATCGAATGAAGCAGCAGTGGGTTTACAATATTTTTTTATATTATTTTGTTTAAATGTTAACCCCATAATTTTTCAGTTCCAAACGGATTATAATTTTCTTCCCTCTAAAATTAATATATTCCGAATTTTGGTTTAATAACCTAATTGTTATATTATCGATTTGTTTTCGTTTAATTGGTAAATAAACAACGTTATGAGGTTGCACATCTATACTGTATCCTGGGTTTGATGACGGCGAAAATTCATATAATGTATGCGATTGCTGATTATCATAGTAAGAACCGGACACAATGTTACATTCAACTCGTATGGTGTACACTTTAACAATGTTTACCGGTAAAGTGGATTCATGATATATATTAGCCCCCAAAAATTCAAGTCCAAACCCTAACATTGATCCAATGCTATCTTCAGATGTAATGTCCACGTCGTAAGCACACTTAATTTCACACTTCAGTGTGTTGTGATTTGGTTTTATTGATAAATATTTCTCTGGTTCATTTGAATTAGGATGTAGAAATTTTTGTAAATATAATTCAATATCTGCTAATTCATAGGCCCCCGTTGGAATAGTGGTGGATTTTAACATATTTGCGCTATCATAATAATAAAATTTATTCTTTTTTCCTTCTTCTATATTTGGTATACTAGTAAATGTGTGCAAACCAATAAGAGTTAGCGCATAATTATGCTTTTCATTAAGTTCAATGGGTGGATAGAAATTTGGTGGATAGAATTTTTGTGGATAGAAATGGGTGGATAGACAACAGGCTGCTTTGGCCTTTCAATGTAAACGTTTGAGACATAACTAATTTCAATTTATTGTATCTTTATTATTTAAAAACTCTAAACACAAGTGCCCATAATTGTATGTATTATAACTTTGGTAGTTTTCATGATTGTAGAAGATATTATTTATCTCACCAAAATATTTAATTAATTCCAATGGTGGTCGTAAATTGCCAAAACTATCAAAATACGTTACGTTATTGTTACGTTTTTTATAAGCCACCCAATGTGTACCTTCATTATTAAAATCATCCAAATTTACTATAGCACTTTCATTTTTCATCGGTCCATTAATCGGTAACCGATTTCGCATATACACACCGCGAAAATATGGAATTTTATTGATATTAACATATAACCATCAGCAACAGCAAGATGGCAGCAAATTGTCCAACCTGCGACCAAAACTTTATAGTTTCACAAAAATACATACATTGTTTCTTGTGCAAAATCAAATATCACGCTCAGTGTGCCATAGTGAAAGATAGTGCTATAAAATCTATTCTAGACGAACGTGTACTTTGGTTCTGTCAGATATGCACGCCAAAGATCAAACAACAGTTAACATCAACATCAAACGAAAATAGTGTCACCTGTAACGGTGAAAAAACAACCATCCTGGAAAACGAAAAAATGTATCTTCGAAAATTACTCCAAGAGGTAGAGAAAAATAACAAAGTATTAGAAGAAAATAGTTATTTATTAAAAGACAAAATAAAGTACCTAGAAGAAAAACAAGATTCCAAAGATTCCATGTCAAATCAAAACCAAGGCCAAGCACCAGAAAAAGATGTTCAAGCGCAACACGGTGGCAACAAAAGTATGCAATATAGTTCAGCAGCCACCAAACCTAGTAGTTCAAATGCAGACTCGGGAAGTCAAAACACAAAAAAGATAACCTCAAAAGAAAATCGGTCAACAAAACATAAACAGCACATTACTGAACACCAAAACGTAATGAACAGCATCATAAACTTAGAAAAAGATACTGAAAAGAAAACAGGAAAAGATTCAAATAACACCCATACTGCTTTTAAAGTTATTGAGCGCAAAAGAAGGCAAAAAAACATGAACATCGGTGATGCACCGGCTTTACCAAATGTACAAAATGATTTCACAGGCATAGAAAAAAGAGCCTGGATATTTCTTTCCAGGATAAAGCCTAACATAACCAGTGAAATAATAAAAGAATACCTGGAAAAAAAACCTGAAATGCAAAATAGAACATTTATTGTTGATGAACTTCCTCTACAACGTGAAGCTGCAAAATGCTTTCGAGTTGGTGCCGACTACAACATCAAAGACAAACTTTATGAAAATACCTTTTGGCCGAAAGGGGTGCGGTATGAGCGATACTTCTTTAACAAAGCAGATCGGACATCAAATTTTCAGGAGAAGGAGCAAACAAAAGGGGATGGATAGATCATCTCCAACTAAACATCCTACACCAAAATATCCAGTGCATACGTAATAAGGTACCCGAAATCGAAACTTTGATTCAAACCATGGATAATACACCCCAAATTTTGTGCCTAACAGAAACCTGGCTCAATTGGGAGCAAGTAGATTCCATCTATATTCAAAATTACAAAATGCTAGCTCAATTTTGTCGGACATCAATGATTCATGGAGGATGCTGCATCTATGTGGATAATATCCTTGATAATACCATGCACTTTGAACAAAACAATAGTTTTGCATCATTTAATATGGAAGGACACTTTGAATGTTGCGCAACTATTAGTAAGTTGTATCAATTATTAATAATTTGTGTTTACAGAACAGGATTGGGTTCCATAAATCAATTCTTTGATAGTCTGAGGGGGGTTCTTGATGCTTGCTACACATTTAAAAAGTATAAAATCATTTTATGCGGAGATTGGAATATCTCATTATTATCCGGTAGTAAGGATAGTGTTGCATTTTTAGATATCTTAACCAGTCATAATTTTAGTCAAACGATTTTTGAACCAACCAGAGTTACTGAAACTTGTCAATCACTTTTAGACAATATATTCATAAATTTTAGTAACAGTGGGGGTAAAAACGTAATTACTGCACTTTCAGACCATTATGGTTAAATATTATCGGTGCCCTTGTGCAACGCAATTTCTCATGAGACGAGACTATATAGACAGATTTTTTCTTTCTCCAAAATTGAACAATTTGCATTGGAATTGCGGCAGGAACAATGGAACAATGTTTATGGGCAAAATAATGCAAATTGTGCATACAATAGCTTCCTATATAAAATTACAGATTTAATACGCATAATTTTTCCGCTAAAACTATGTCTTCCAAAGAATAAAAATAATTCTTGGATTACACAGGGAATCAGAACATCTAGCAAAACAAAAAGAAAATTATACGAAGAAAAAGGGTTGGGCATTGTGTCTGTAGAAACTTACAAAAAATACTCTCGCATCTTGCAAGGAGTTTGTGACGAGGCAAAGAGGAGGTGGAATGATTCCTATATATTAAATTCTAACAATAAAAGCAAAGCTACCTTTGATATTATAAAACACCAAACGGGTAATAACAAATCAGAAACAAAAAGCGTTCTGAGCGAGTTTAAACAAGTTTTTCCTGCCAAAAATGTTAAACAAATTCTAAATGAAATAAATAAACACTTAAATTCGGGTAGCATACAAACGACACAAAATACTGGTAAGTACAACAGAAATACATCATTTAATAGAAACACTCTACGAAACTACGATCTCACTACTGAAAAAGAAGTGTTTGATATTATATTGTCGTTAAAAAATACAAAGTCCGTAGGTCACGATGGTGTACCCGTACAACTAATAAAAAATGTAGCTGACATTATTTCCCGTCCTCTCTGTCACGTCATAAACCTTTCTCTACGAACGGGAGATTTTCCAGATAAACTAAAAATTGCGCAAATACGCACCCTTTTTAAAAAAGGAGAAAGAAAAAATCTTAACAATTATAGACCTATTGCCATACTATCCAATTTAAGTAAGATATTTGAAAAAGTAATATACAATAAGCTATTGAATTATCTAAATGAATTCTCTATTCTGAACGACTGCCAAAACGGTTTTCGGAAAAGCAGATCAACGAGTCGTGCTATATATGTAGCGCTCTGTGAAATTATGAGCAACTTGGAAAATAATATGCAAACAGCAGCGCTATTCTTGGACCTGTCAAAAGCATTTGACAGTGTCGAACACACAACCTTGGTTTCTAAGCTTGAGACATATGGAGTCTCGAGTGTGTCTCTAAAACTATTAATCTCATACTTACAAAATCGTCAACAATATACTATAGAAAAAGATGAAGAAGGCAATTCAATTACATCAGAAATTATGAATATAAAGCAAGGAGTACCACAAGGTTCAATTTTAGGACCCTTGCTATACTTGATCTACGTAAATGACCTTCCAAATAATATAATTGAATTTGTAATACAGTTCGCGGACGACACATCTTTGATTCTGGCTGACTCGAGCTTAGAAACCATTAAAGAGAAAATAGTGCAGGTTTTGGCACAGTTGGAGGACTGGTTTGCCGAAAACCACCTACGTATGAACGTAAGTAAAACAAACCTAATCAAATTTGATTATGACACACAAAGTAATGCTGTGACAGTCGTTCATAACAACCTTACAATAGAATCTGTCAAAAATGCAAAGTTCCTAGGAATAAATTTAGATTCAAGACTAGACTGGCGCAGCCATGTCGACTCCTTGACAAAACAAATAGCAAAGTTCTGCTATGCGATGAAAATGCTAAGCACACTTGTTTCTTCGAAAACTGCTTTCATAGCGTATTATGCGTATGTGGAGTCAAGGATTCGATATGGAATTATTTTTTGGGGCCGATCTACCGACGTTCATAGAATTTTTTCTTTACAAAAGAGAATATTGCGTAACATTTTGGGACTGAAATATAGAGAAAGCTGCAAACAATACTTCATAAATAGGATACTTACCCTATCTAGCCTTTATATATTAGAAGCTGTTTTATTCATAAAAAACAATCCTGACTTATTTCTAGATTGCATACGTAACCACCCACAAAACACAAGAAATAAAAATAACCTATTACCAATAAGGTTTAGATATTCTTATATTCTTACCTTCAAAAAAACGTTCACTCATCTATAATCTCAGTATACAATAAAATACCGTCAAGCATCAGGAATCTACCCGGCAGAGTATTAAAGGATAAATTAAAGTCATTTTTAATTGCTAGAGCTTACTATACAGTTGAAGAGTTTTTATGTGATAATGAAATAAACATAGTGTGACATATATACATTTATATTTTTTTCTAAAAAAAAAAAAAAAAAAATATTTAGCTTAAGATGTGATTATCTCTCTATTTTCTCATCATATTTTGTTTTGTTGTTTAGTTTTAAGTCTTTATGATATGTTCTATGCTGTATGGCCTAAAGGAACTAATAAATGTATCTATCTATTTACAGATGTCCAAATCAGTTTTTGGGGTAATTTAAAATTTTTTTTATTTTTTTTTCCTCTACATGTAAGCCAAGTCCATTATTTTGCTTTTTTAAATACAGCCCAGATCCGTGTTTTCCCAATGCAATTGATTCCATTGCACGATTATGACGTTCTGCTTCAATCAGCTTCTTCTTACCATTTTGCACATCTTTTACAGTTTTTACAATAGATGCCGCTCCCCCACTTAGAGCCCCAACGGCAGAAAATCCGGCAAATAATGGTATAATAAACGGTAAAATTTCACCAGTTTTTGGAATTGGTACGATCCTTGGCGTTACAATATTTTTGCGATCTCCTGCCCACTTTACGGCCATACGACCTGCATGTAGTGCCTTTTTTGAAACATCCAGTATATCACTATTACAATTTTCATTTTTTATAGCCTTAATATTTTTTACTACAACACTTCTAAATCCTTTTCGTTTAGTAACTCCCATCCCAACTTTTTGTTTAAGCTTCATTGCATTCGTCACTAACCAAGCAACACTTTTTTCACCAAAAGTAGCGTTTTTTGATTTAACACGTTCCCACGCTCGATGTTCCAACTCGTTATCCGCCAAATGTCGGTCGCTTAATTTTTTATTTTTTGAATATGCAATATCGTGTTGTTTGCAAGCCTTGTCTAATGGATTAATACCAAGATCACCACGCGCTAATCGTTTTTTTAATTTTGTGGACCAGCACAATATTGATAACCTGGTAAATGCAATTCAATTGGTAAATTATTT
The DNA here is from genome assembly GCA_963556235.1 of Cryptophagus acutangulus. NCBI lineage: Eukaryota > Metazoa > Arthropoda > Insecta > Coleoptera > Cryptophagidae > Cryptophagus > Cryptophagus acutangulus. Next base: position 708,846 of record OY744563.1, read on the forward strand.
ATAGCGGTATTTAGTATACCTGCACCCTTCAAGGTCTTTATTGAGAATAAAATAAAACAGTACAAAAACAAGTATTTCTTAAAAATATTTTTAATTGTTTACAAGATGCGTATCAAGAAACAAGAACTGCAACTACCAATCATTAATTTGGACAATGAAGAAGATATTCAGGTCCTTAGACATGGTGTACTATTTCCTAATACAATAAGGACCATAATAAGCGGGTCTAGTGGATGTGGTAAAACGAATGTGATGATGAGTTTATTGTTTAATTCAAATGGTTTGAGATTTGAAAACATTTATATTTATTCAAAATCGCTGTATCAGCCCAAATATAAACAGCTTGAAAGGGTGCTAAAGCAAGTGACAGAAATTAAGTATTTTCCATGTAGTGACAATGAAGAAATTTTGGACCCATCCGAAGCACTTTCGAATTCCATATTTATATTTGATGACGTATCTTGTGATAAGCAAGATAAAGTTCGAAACTATTTTTGCATGGGTCGTCATAAACTGGTGGATAGCTTTTATCTCTGTCAAACATATTCAAGAATACCTAAACAATTAATACGAGACAATGTCAACACTATAGTACTAGTTAAACAAGATGAAAAAAATTTAAAACATGCATACGATGATCATGTAAATACGGATATGTCATTTGATACATTTAAAGACATGTGCGGCGAGTGTTGGAAAGATAAGCATGGTATAATTGTTATAATAAAAGATTGCGAGTTAATGGGTGGGCGATATAGAAAAGGGTTCGATTCTTTCATTTTATTATATTCGTTTCTTAAGTTTTATATCGATATACTGCTTTGCCGTGCGCACCGATCAATGCAGGTGTCACCGATCGATCGGACCTATCACTGCAGATGTGACCGATCCTTGCAGGTGTGACTCTGACCTGTAGATTAGACCAATCGATCTAATCAATTAATACATATGGAAATTGATCAATACTGCTTATTATAGTCGATAAGTTTTGTACAGATTGCATCAGATCTGTATAAAACAAAGATGATAAAACGGTATCTGTTTGATACAACTGTTTGAGTTTGATCTCGGCACATTGAGAATCAATAACTCAGGTCGATGAATGGATAATGAGTGATAATTACTTGTGCAACAATATCTAACTTCTTCGATTTGGAATGTAAGCGAAAAAAATGGCCACCCTTTTCCTTTCACATAGGCAATACAGAATACAAAATGACATGCAAATAAACGACGTAACATAAGGCCCCCGCGTTGAACGGGACACTGATTCAAAATACAATGTTGAAATTAGTACGCATACAAATTAACAAATACATATCACGTATACAAATAATCAAAATATGTAACAAGTAATAAAGTTTTTACAAACAGCGAAGAGAAGCACATTATTTTTCTTCCAAAGGTAATAGACAGATTTTAGCCACAGCTCTTTTTTTCAAACCAGTGGCGGTGCGAAGGGGCACAAGTCGTACTACTCCATCTACCCCAGGATGAAGCTCTGAAATCCTGCCCATTGGCCATCGAAGTGGAGGAACATTATCTTCCTTCAATATAACTAATTGATTTAGACGCACAGGAGGACTTCCCTTTGTCCATCGCTTCCGCTGCTGTAGGTCGTGCAGATATTCGCTTGTCCATCGCACCCAGAACGATTGAACCAACTGTTGCAATGCTTGAAAATGGCTCAGACTATTCGATGGAATGTTCCCAACGCTTGGTTCGGGTGGAGTCGTTAACATTCTACCAATGAGGAAGTGGGAAGAAGTAAGGGGTTCTAGGTCACTGGGTTCTGAGCTTAACGAGGTCAAAGGGCGCGAATTCATTATTGCCTCAACTTGGGTTGAAAAGGTGTACAAATGTTCGAAGGTCAAAATACTTTCACCGATCACGCGTTTCATGTGGAACTTGACTCGTTTCACGCCCGCCTCCCATAAACCCCCAAAATGTGGAGATCGCGGCGGAATGAAACTCCAGCTAATACCATCGGATGCTAATACCTCCTTAAAATGGAATTCATTAGACATTAAGCTTTCCAACCAATATCGCAACTCATTATTAGCGCCTTTAAAGTTAGTCGCATTATCGGAAATTAAGTGCAGCGGCTTTCCTCTACGAGAGATAAAACACCTGAGTGCTGCCAAAAATGCTTCGCTCGTTAAGTCAGAAACAAGTTCGATATGGACAGCTTTTGTAGATAAACAAATGAAGAGCGCTACGTAGCACTTGGTAACCTTACAACCGCGCCCCTTCCGATCTTTAACCGAAAACGAACCAGCATAGTCTACACCCGTATTTTGAAATGGAAAAGATGGAGAAATACGATCCTTTGGTAGGTTCCCCATTAAAGGCGGCGTACTGGTTGGGTTCACGCGAAAACACCTATTACAAGCCCAAAAGACTTGTCGTGCAATGCTTTTGCCACTTAATGGCCAAAATCGCTGTCTTACGGTTGCTAGCATCTGTTGTGGACCCGCATGAGCCAATAATGCATGTTCATGTCTGAATAGAAGCGTAAGAAACTTGTGTTTTGGTATGAGCATAGGATGCTTTGTTTCATAATTCAAGTCAGCATGTTTTAGCCTGCGGCCAACTCTCAAAAGACCATGTTCATCTTAAAATGACATTAACGGTAAAATCGTACTTTTGTGCAAAATCGGTAATTTGTTTCGTAATGATTGAATCTCTTGCTGATAAGCAGCCTCCTGCAAAGATTTTATTAAATATAAAAGTGCTCTATTTAGCTCGACAGTTGTCAATGGACCGGCCTTACGATTTGAAAGTGAGACTTTCGAGTTATATACAAATCGAAACATATACGCAGTGCTTCCTATAAGCCTAGAATAATTAGAGAATCTAGAAATATCAATAACGGGCTCAGTAATGATTGAGACGTAAATCTTTTCCTGTAGTTTCGTTTCCGGAATCTCGTTGTTTTTAAGTGCTATAGGTTGAGATGGCCACGCATCTGAATTTTTTGCCAACCACGCTGGTCCGTGCCACCAGATTTGTGAGTTCCGTAATTTTTCAGGAGATACGCCCCTGGATGCAAGATCCGCTGGGTTATCATTAGTGGGCACATGCAACCATAAAGCGTCGCTTGTATTTTTCTTTATTTCGGCTACGCGATGACTTACAAAAATCTTTAGCAAATTGATCGGAGTATTGACACATCCCAAAACAATAGTGGAGACCGTCCACAAAAAAATATTATTGATATTTAAACGCAGCGCACGCTGCGTATTTGCAAGTAACGTAGCGAGTAAGAGTGCGGCGCAAAGTTCCAGCCGGGGAATAGTAAGCTCTTTGAGGGGCGCAACCTTAGTTTTGGAACATAACAAATGAACTGCGACATGACCGTATTTATCTATGCTTTTCAAATATATGCAAGCTCCGTATGAATGCTGGGATGCATCTGAAAACCCATGAGCCTGAAAACCCAAGCCGTACCGTAAGTAAGCGTTCTTAATTCGTACGAATTTAACGGTAGGGAGGGATCCGAACGCAAAACTATTTTTTGTAAGCTGCGATCATCTTTGCGCACTAGGACTTGCCGATACATCTTTTTAATGTCCGCTGAAAACGCGTAAGTATGCTGTCTGAAGCGAACCAAAATCGAAAAAAGATCGTCCTGAATTGTGGGACCTACTAATTGAATTTGATTTAAAGAAACACCTGAACTTGTGGGGCAGGATCCATCGAACACGACCCTAATTTTTGTGGTAGTACTGTTCTCGTTTATTACCCCATGGTGTGGAAGATAATAGTGCGCTCCGTGATCATCAGCACTAACCTTGCTCATATGATTTAACGAAATGTATTCGTCCATAAACCGATTGTATTCCTGCTTTAAAGTGGCATTTCGCTGAAGCTTTTGCTCCAGAGAATAGAAACGTCTAATTGCCGTATCTCGCGAGTTGCTAAGTACACTTGGCTCAGAGCCTAAAGGGAGTGCGGTAATAAATATTCCGTCTGCGTCTCTTTCGGTTGTATTCGTAAAGTGCAATTCACATTTCTCTTCCGATACCGATAATGCCCTAGAAGTTGCGCTTTCTTCAATCTCCCAAAATTTGGAAACTTGAGTTTGCAACTCCATATTTTTTGATAAATAGCACGTTGAATTGCGCAGAGGTCGCGAAAGCATTAACCCTGATATTACCCACCCAAGTTTTGTATTCTGAAGCAAAGGCAGATTGTTGCCTAATTTAACCTGACCCTCTAATATTAATGACCAAAATATAGTGCGCCCAAGATTAGATCGATTTTTCCGGGTTCCGCGAATGAGGGATCAGCGAGGTTCAAATTGTTAGGGATATTTATGAATTGCGTATTTATGTGCGATATAGGCATTGATTCACTAATACTTGGAATCACTAAGCAGCTTATAGTTTCCCTAAAATCACCGACATTGGAGGTTATTGTTACCTGACATCTTGATGTTACATTCGACTCAACTTGATTTATGCCGACTAGAGAGATATTTGTGAACGCCGTTTTTATTTTTAATCTTGCTTGCAAGACTGCAGGGCTGCATACAGGGCTGATACAAGTTGGCGCATCGTATACTACACTGTGCGTTGAAGTTACCAAACATATATTCTTCTTTCACTCTGATGATGGATCATCAATTTTGTCTTCATATAAAGCGAAGACTATATCCTGCTTTGTTCAAAATTGGCAACTTGGGAAAGTCTCTTGGTCTTTCGATGAGCTCATTGTTTTGAAGCTGCTGATTTCTCAAAATATTGTCCAAAATTATGGAATGCTGATCTTGAGTAGCAATTAGTTTTTCAATTCGTCGCAACAACAGCTCTCTCAAGTTGGTATTTAAATTGTGTAACATTGTAGAAGATAATGTTGGAGTCAATGTACGTGAAGTTGAGGGCGTATATAAATTTGAAGCAGCAGAAGAACCAGAAGTCACGTAAGTTATTGTTGTATCAAAAGACTCTGATGAGGTAACTTTTTTTTGTATGTCGCCGGCGAGTAATTCTGATGATTGTGTATTCCTCTCTGTTTGAATTTTGCTATGACCTTTTGATTTCGATTTTTCATCTTCAGACGAAAATTCATCATTGCAGGACTCATCCGTTTCCGATAATACAAATCTGAAAAAAATGATTGAATGTGCAAATTATTAAATTTTAGAAAAAATTACTTTGACTTCTTAGATATTCTACATTTTAAATCTCCTTGTTGCATTTGTTTTCTTTTAGTTGATCTTTCAAATGAATGATCATCTTCAGATGCTTCTTCTGGTACGATTAACTTTCTTCAAATAAGTGGTTTTGTCTGGGAATTTGTCGAGCTGCTACTACAACTTTCTTTTATTAATTTATCGTCCATGGCTTCTTGATAGAGTGCTATTACAAAACAAAATACTATTAGAACTTTCAAAGACAATTAAATAATATAAACTTTTACCACAAATTTGATGAATTTTAAGAATTTTTTATTTTTTCCATCCTGGCGTGGGGGCCCTTGCAGTAATTACGTATTCCTTAAATACATCTTCTTTGATTACATTTTGAGGCCATAGACATACTGTTTGATCGTTTATTGGCCATATCAAAGGTACTACTGTACAGTCACGGCCAGAAAATTCCGCACAGTGTATTTTTCGTTTGTAATTGTGGTTTTTAAACCACAGCCGCCTATTTTTCTATTTCTGATATGTCAGTTTAATTTAAAAACTAGCAGATTTGTCAGTTTTATTCTTACTTTTACAAACTTTCATATGCCGTATCGTACGTTAACCGAAGCTGAAAAATGTTTTGCAATAGCAAAATTAGATGAAGGGTGGTCGTTGCAACGAGTAGGTGACGAAATTCAGTGCGGAAAAAGCACAATTTTTGATTTAAAAAAAAATGATTTTATTTGTTGTCTTCGAATGTGGTTCAATTTTGTTATTTTTATATCTAATTAAATTAATTAACCTAATAATTTTCATTAATGTTAAACTTTAAAATAAAATTGTTAACTTTTTATTTATTTTATGTTTTTATAGTTTGAAAATAAATTGTACGCTACTGAATTTTTGAATGTTTTTTAAAGTTCGATTCACTATAGGAAATTTTTTCAAAAACCTACCCACTTGATTAAAAATCGTGCGGAATTTTCTGGCCGCAACTGTACATTCTTTGTTGTCGTTGTCAAATTCAATTACACTATACAGGGTGGTGCAGAAAAAACTATCCGATTTCAAATCCCTTTTTCTCAGAAAAGGGAACAGGTAGAGTAGTGTGGTCAAATCCGTTAGAAAGCCGGTTTTATGCCATTTGTCATTAGTTAATATGCCTTGGTCTGGTGAACATCGTGCTTTTGTTATTGAGCAGTTTGTCGAAAACGGCGGTTCGATAATTGCTACACAACGTGCTTTTCGAATTCATTTTGGACTCGGGCGTCATGATCCTGTTTCTCATCACGCTACGATTAAAGTGTAGGTTTCAAATTTTCGACATACGGGTTCAGCATTGAAAAAGAAGTTGCCTGGACGTCTCAGGACGGCAACAGGACCTGAAAACGTGGCCAATGTGAGAGCCGCGATTGAACGTTCCCCGCGTCGTTCGACACAAAAACATTCGCTCGTTTTGGCGATTTCCAACCGCAGTATTCGGCGAATTTTGCACCGGGACCGCCGTATGAACCTGTGTCGCGATCTCCGAGAACTCCCAATAGACGATGTTGTGCTCTTTACGGACGAAGCCCATTTTCACCTTTGTGGCGCCCTAAACAGGCAGAATTTTTGATATTGGAGTGACGAAAATCCTCAGGAAATCCATCAGAAACCCCTCCATAGCCCAAAAGTGACTGTATGGTGTGCTCTTTTCCGCATGGGCTTCTGGGGGTCTTCCTTTTTTGAAGAAAATGGGCAAACCGTAACGGTCAACAGCAAGCGCTATTGTTTCATGCTGTAAAATTTTCTTCAACTAAAAATGGAAGAAAATGGCGTGGAAAATGTGTGGTTTCAACAGGATGGTGCAACCGCCCACACATCGCGACGATCAATGGACATTCTCAGGGAAATGTTTCCCGGAGGCCTCATTTCTCTGAGAGGTGATATTGGCTGGCCGCCGCGCTCACCGGATCTCACTCCATGTGACTTTTTCCATTGGGGTTACTTCAAATCGAAGGTATTCCAGCATCGACCAAGGACCCTTCTTGCTTTACGAAAGGAAATTTGGTCAAGTTGAGTGGTTTTAATTTTATAACGTTTTGAAATCGGATAGGTTTTTCTGCCCCACCCGTACATGCTCAAATATATGTATACTATTGATGATTTTAACTAAAAAATTGTTACTAAAGATAACTTCATAACGAAGCAACACTGTGTTCAAGCAACATATTATAGATAATGTGCATATAACTAGCAGTAGCGCCTAAATTTTTTTAACAGTATCTTATATAAGAAGTGACTTTTATATAAGAGAGTAAATTAATTTAATATTTAAATAAATGTATCATATTATTATTTTTCAATTTTAAATTAAAGCTTGTAGCGTGGAGTTCCCGTAGAATGCTTTCTCACTCTAACATTGACTCGACCCCCGCTCTCCAACATCCACCATTCTGCAACTCCGCAGACGCTGACCAGAATCAGGACTCCTTACGCGGCATTCAGCGCTGCATTTTCAGCCTGATCACAAGCAACCCAACCAGCTCCCACTGACTAGCTTATTGTTACTACTTAACTATTATTGTACTGGCGCGCTGATTAGCCACCACTTTTAACAAGCACTCGCTGATAATTTAGCAGTCTTGTTCATTAAAACCTTTTGTAAAACATCATTCTTTCGCTTAATCTTACACCATTGAAAACTCTGTTACTTTCGCAATATATTGCATTATCTGAATATGCGGTGCGTTATTCTTATCGGCTTCCAAGAACACTTCCTCACCCACGTAATATTTGAGAAGCTTACCCTAATCAGCGTATTATAAACTGGCGCCCAAACGTGTGGCTGAAACTTTTATTCACAACTACAACTTGAGGAGGAACAGAAGCGTCGAAATGACTAACGTAACGATGACAGAGGAGCAATTCAATTTACTACTCAGTAGAACCGAAAGCAGAGTACAATTGGGCAGTTTTGCTAAATGTACTGCACGATACGATGGAACAAGGGATAACGCAAAGCTGGAAGCGTTCATCAACACCATAACGGTGTATAAACAAATAGAAACGGTGAAGGAAGAAAACGCGGTACTCGGATTAACCTTATTATTTACGGACAATACTGCAACATGGTGGAAAGGAGTTTGCGGCACGATTACAACATGGAACCAGGCGATTAAAACGCTACGAGAAAGCTTCGCTCCTAAGAAACCTGCGTATAAAATTTATATAGAAATTTTTGCCGACAAGCAGACACAACCATATGCTACCGATTCATTCATCGCGACCAAGCGAGCTATAATAGCAGAGTTACCACAACCATGGCCACAAGAAGAAATCCAAATCGATTTTATTCTCGGATTGATCGATAATCGCATTCGAGAAAGAATAACACGCGATTCAATCAAGACAATTGCCGAGCTAATTGCAAGGATTAGAGAAGTGCCAGCCAGTCAAAACAACATGGGAACACCACGCCGACGTGTTCAATGCTTATTTTGTAGAGCATATTGACATGTTGTTGAAGATTGCCGAAAGAAAAAGCGTACCGAGTATATGGCACCCGATCGAATCACAGGTAACTCCACAAACACTCCAATTGCATTGACACCAGGCCTCAAATTTTCTTGTTATGGTTGTGGAAAACCGGGAGTAGTTTGAATCAAGTACAGCACATGCAATCCGGATCAAATCACCAATGAAATAAATAGCTTAACGTTCTGTTCGGTAAACCTACTAGCATGTAGTACAGACAAAATTAGACCAAACGTGATAATTCAAATTGGGGATCAGACAGGAACAGCACAATTCGACATTGGTGAGGAAACCAGTATTGCTTCGACATCACTTTTCAAAGCCTTGCGAATTCTGCGCCATACATTTGAGGGTCAGAACGCCGATATCACGCTTGCAGATGGACATACAAGGAATCAGATCATTTATAGAACCACCGCTGTTGTGCAGCTTCAAAGAAGACAAGTGAAAACACAATTCACATATCTGCCGAACAGTGCGGACAACCGAACGCTATTAGGAATAGATTTCCTAACCAAAGCCGGAATCATTATCAATTTGCCACAGCAATCCTGGTATTTTGTAGACAATCCGAAGCGACCGTATCTATTCCAAGCGCAGACAAGCAACGCAAAGGCACCAGGACAAAAAGTAAACGACTCGAGTGACTCTGAAAACTATGGACCGTCATACAAAAACGAAAAAATTCTGTCGTCAAAGTCAGATTACTCACCCCGGTTCATAAATGCTCTATTTGGAGACTATAGTTCAAGAATTGAAGTAAACCACCTTCAAAGAATTTCCCGCAGATTGTTCTCAACAAATCCCAACCTTATGAGAAGGAGACAATGAACATTAGGCTCAATTATTACTCAGTAGATCTCCGAAACGACAAAGCAGAAAAGCTAACAATGCAATGCAGCAGCGACATTCCAGCGTCTCATGAATCGCTTCAAGCAAGAGCTTAGTCACATTAATCTATTAGCCTACCTGGACGATATGATAATTTTTTCTACTACGTTTAAGGAACATATACAGGATATGTCCGACAGCCTTAAGTTATTACGTGCCTACGGATTGCGAGTCCATAGAGGGAAAAGTAAATTTGGATGCGACCACGTCAAATACCTAGGACACATTGTTTCGGAAAACGGGGTTGCTATGGATCCTAGTAAGGTAGAAGCAATCGTGCAAATGCCAAAATCGCATAATGTTAAGCAAGTACTGACGTTTCTCCAAACTTGCTCGTGGTATCGCCGATTCATACCCGCCTTTTCAAAAGTTGCGAAACCTTTGACTGATCTAACCAAGAGAAAATCCCTCTGGATGTGAGACGAACCTCAACGAAAAGCATATTCCGCCTTGATAGAATCCGCTAACTTTTGCTCCGGTCTTGCAGCATGCCGACGAAACACAACCCTTCGCTATCAAAACTGATGCCAGGAACACAATTTGTAAATGCAGTGCCTAGAAATTCAGCACGCGTTTATACCCGCGTATCATCCAGAAACCAACGCCGTAGAACGACGCAATCGAGACCTAAAGACTCAGTTAGCTATTCTCGTAGGAGACAACCACCCATCCTGGTCGGATAAACTCCCGTCAATTCAGTTCGCGCTCAATACAGCGAGTTGTTCCAGTACTGGATACACGCCCGCGTATCTACCTTTCGGTCGCGAATTACATATCATCGATGACGTTCAACGCGATCTGCGCAGCATTGTGTGCCAGGAGAAGTTCATCCCGGAAATCACCCCTCATGTCCAGAACATGGCTACCACCCTTCAACATGCCCGAGAGACCGTCGACTTCGCGCAGGACAAAAGAAAAGTGCTAACAGATGTCCGCCGACGACCCGAACCGTCCTACAAACCAGGTGATCAAGTTTGGGTCACCCTACATGCTCTCAGCAATGCTAAGGCTGGATTCTCCGCCAAGCTGGCCCCAAAACGCGATGGTCTGTATTTGGTGATGAGGCAATATGGACCCGTTAGTTATACAGTGGCGTCCAACCAAGATCCCACTACCACTATGGGGGTGTATCACACTTAAGCCCTTACGCCTTATGAGGGCCATCCAGTTGACGCTTACCTCGCTCCCATCAAGCCACTGCGAAAACGAGGAAGACCACCCAAGAAGTAGACGGAACCCCGGTCTACCCACAAGTTTCTGGTTTCTTCGTCAAGACGCCATCATGACCAGAGGGGGAGCCTGTAGCGCGAAGTTCCCGTCGAATGCTTTCTCACTCTAACAGTGACTCGACCTCCGCTCCTCAAGTTCCACCACTCTGCAACTCCGCAGACATAGCCTACTTTTTTTTTATTTCCATAGCCTACTTGGTTTTTGTTTTCCTTATATTATATTGACTTTTTGTTTTTGAGACTCACTTGATTCTTGTCATATATTGTTTTTGAAAAGTTTTTTAGATTAATTACGTTTCGAAAAGTATAGCTTGAGATTCCTTTGTTTACATAAATGTTTCAAGATTCTCAAAATTCAGAAAGAAACAGCCAAATTTTTATTGATAACAATCAAAGTATAATTGAAGATACATCTATTTTGGAACTTAATATAAAATGCCTTATGACAAAAGTATTAGATTCAATTAATCTTATTAAAAAATAAACATCAAAAGAAGCCAACAGTAAAATTAGCTTTACAAAGAGCGATAAATTAAAAGTTAATGAATCAATTGATATAATTCATCAAGGATTTATTGCTGTATTACTGAAACTTCAGGAAGAAAAAGATAAAAACAATACTGCTAATATAAATGGTTCTATAAAAAACAAAAAATCATTAGTTAATGAATCAAATACTTTAGATTCAAAAAATGTTACTTCTAAAAATGACACTTCAGCATACGCGAATATTGTTAAAAGCGTTGAACCAAAAAAGAAATTTAAAACTCTTTTAAATATTGAAAATGTTAAAGATTCCAAAATTGTAAAAAAAGAAATTATTAATTCAATAAAAATAGAAGAAATTGGTAGAGAACTGAAAAATATTAAACTTATTAAAAATGGATCAGTTCTAATCGAGTGCTATACTTCTGAACAAAAAGAAAAATTTATTGAGAAGATTTCAAAAAACGAAAAAATTAATATTAACGAAATCAAATTGAATGATCCAATAATAAAATTTACTGGCATAGACATTGGATATGATCAAGAAAATTTAATTTCTTCTTCTTCGAACAAAATCCAAAATTATCAGAAGAATTAAATATAGAAAATGGAAAAATAAATGACAAAAAAACCATGTAATAACAAATTAAAGTAAATTGGATTTTTAAAGTTAAACCAAAAGTATTTCAAATTATTACGAACAATTTAATATATTTAGACTTGTCAAAAAAATTGTCATAAAACACAAAAAATTAACAATTTGTTATAATTGTAATGGGTTTGAACATACAAGTAAATTTTGTAAAGAAATTAAAAAATGCAGAAACTGTGGTGAAAATCATGAAACAAAAGAATGTAATAAAGAAATAAAAGATTGCTCTAATTGTAAAAAAAATTAATATAAGTAATAGAAATCATGCTACTAATGACAAAAACTGTTTGGCGTATCGGAGGAAGTTGGCGCAATATATCGATAAAATAAATTATGGTAATTAAATTAAATATACTACAAATTAGTATGGGAAAAGGCAAAGAAGCTACGTCTTTATTAGAAAATAATATAAATACATTTAAATGGACATAATTTTAATTCAAGAACCTTATCATAATATAAAGGCATTTAAAAACGGAACGATTTTCAAAAAAAGTAACAAATCAAAAGTTTTAACAATTATATTGGGAAAAAAATGGAACGCCATTTTATTATCTGAATTTTTGTATGACAATATTTTAGTACTTAAGCTTGAAGGCAAAAATGAAGATGTTATTATAGTCAATGTGTATTTCGAACCAAATAATGATATTTTTATTATTATAAATCATTTATCAAAAATTTCGAAAAGATATAAAAATAATATAATTATTGCTGGCGACTTTAATGCAAAGAATCTAATTTGGGGAGGAAATGTAATTAATGACAGAGGCGACTTATTACACGATTTTATTTCTTCAGAAAATTTTAAAATAGAAAACAATATCGATGATAAACCTACTTTTTTTCTCAAAATGGTGAAAGTTATATTGATATAACATCAAGAAATATTACTCTTTTTGACTGGAAGGTATTATTAGAAGATTCGTTGAGTGACCACAGATACATTTCATATAGTACTAAATATCAGATAAAGAAACAAACTAAAACTTTAAGATTAGATTCTAAATTAACAAATTGGATAAATTTTGAAAATCACTTACAAAAACACATTGATAGTCATTTCCCAATAATAAACTCTGGTACAGCTTGACAATTTAATATAGGCACCGGGTATGTCTGTTTAAAGTCGTGCGCCTTCGGTTTAGCACAAATCACATCTATGGGGGCCGGGCGAAGGCGACAACAATGTAAGCAAAGCTAGCGTATGCGCCAGCAGTCAGCAGTAGCTTACACACAACCAACTCATTCAGAATTTAGATGCATAATAAAAATTAAATTTTATCGTGTATAGAAACGAAAAATCAATTTTGTTTCAATGCATACTCTTCACTATTAAATAAGTAATATCTTAGTTAATATTATTTTTAATTCTCTCGCAGTTCTCTCTATTGTAATCGTGTTAAATTTGACATACCCAAATTTTATGTTTGCCAACTAAAAATATTTCGAATTTTGGTCTAATTTTTCAAATGCCATCTAAAAATATTTCGAATTTTGGTCGAATTTTTAAACGCCATCTAAAGATATTTCGAATTTTGGTCTACCTCAGCGCATCATTTCGGCTGGCTTGTCTATAAGTTTCGTATAGTTTTGCTGTAAATCTTATATTTTATTGTTTCGTACTTTCGTAGTGGATTTTATATTTTATCGTTTCGTAGTTTCGTAGTAAAACTTATATTTTATTGTTTCACACTTTCGTACTTTAACATAATAGTGCATCTTATATTTCATCGTTTCGTTGTTACTAATTCCGCAGTAAATCTTAATGTTTTATCGTTTCGTACTTTCGTACTGAATCCTATATTTCGCCGTTTTAAACTTTCGTAGTGAATCATAATAGTTATTATGCCTAAAAACAAAATAATCAATTCGGAATCTCGCAATATTATTGCAAATGTGTATGAATATTTTGCAAATACATTATTTCCCGAGAATCCCATGAAGAAAAGCGTTGAGTTAACCGCAGCTGCGTGTAAAGTTTCGAAAAGAACGACGTATCGAGTGCTCGAGGAAAAGAAAAAAGAATTGGATTCTGAAACTGAACTTACTGTGAATAAAACGAAGAAAATTTTTTTTAGAAAACGTCCTATCACTAATATTCCTGACTATGACAAACCACTGATCAGAAAAGTTGTGCACAATTTTCATAAGACCAATCTTTGTCGCGTTACATTAAGGGCACTATGTGCAACCTTAGAGCAAGATTTAATTTGGAAAGGTTCTCGTGAATCTCTTAGAAAAATTTTAAAAAGTTTAGGGTTTGGATGGCGAAGAACGCAAAATAATCGCAAAATTTTAATCGAAAAAAGTGACCTAAGATTAAAACGCATTCAATTTATCAAAAATCTTCAAAAATATAGAACTGAAGGAAGACCAATCATATATATTGATGAGACTTATATTCATAGTGGCCACACAATGTCAAAAAAATTATTGAACTTTATTATTTTGAGTATTTTATAGATATTTCATTTATATCAAAGTTATGTTTATTTGAGTTTTCTTCTGTTAGTGTTTTAAGTTGTTTTGTTTTATAATGTTTATTATCAAATTTATTATTTTGAGTATTTTCATAGATATTCCATTTATATCATGTTAGTGTTTTGAGTAAATTTCAATGGTTATTATCGAAATATTATTTCAAGTATTTTTATAGATATTTCACTTATATCAAAGTTATGTTTATTTAAAATATCTTTTATTATTGTTTTGAGCTTCGTTTTGGGTTATTTTCTTTTATAATGGTTGCAAAGTAAATGTTGCATAGAGTAACGCCTTAATTCATTCTCTAGTAGTTTTTTGTAGAAAGTGGTGTGGCTTTGCAAGTTTATGGGTGGTACCCTATGTATGCGCACTAGAGTTTGTGGTGCCTATATTGCTTTGCCAGATAGTAAAGATTTAGAAAATGAAATAGAAATTTTTCAAAATTCTTGCTATGAATTTTATAAAAAATCTACACCTATTCAAAAACAAAAATTAGATCAATATTCTAAACCAATATGGTGGTCAGACATTTTAACAAATCAAAGAAAATTGATAAGAAAACTTTGAAAATTATGACAAAATGAAGATGATGTAGAAGAAAAACGAAATAAAGAAAGACGTTTTAAAGAAGAACGATTAAAATATAAAAAACAAATTAGCCATTCAAAAATTGAATCATTTAGAAAAACTTGCAATGAAATGAGTTCAGTAAATCCATCGGGTTTTGCATATAAACTTTTAAAAAATAATAATAATAAAATGATTCCAGAAACAATTTTAAAAGAAGATGGAACATGGACGAATAACGAAGAAGAAATAACTAAAGAATTATTTTATAAATATTTTCCATTAGATGATAAATCTGAAGATAATTATATTCATATATTAATTAGAAACAATAATTTAATTTGGAGAAACCTAGATCATTTAGATTTCACTTCACAAGAACTTGAAGATGTAATAAAAAAAATACAGCAAAAAATAAAGCACCAGGAATAGATGGTTTTCCTTGTCAAGGTTTAGATAGTACATTCAAAATTGCAAAAAATAGATTAATTCTATTATTAAATTATTCTATGTAATTAATTCTATTATTAAATTAATTATTGTAATTTAATACTTTTCCAAAAAGTTGGAAAATAAGTAATGTAATTTGGCTACCAAAACCAAATGGAAATGGTGTAAGACCAATATGTCTACTTCCAATTTTGGGTAAAATACTGGATAAATATTATTAGCAAGCAGATTAACTTACTATTTAGAATCTCAAAATAAACTTTTATCTAAACAATTTGGTTTTCGAAAAAATAAAAATACTATTATGGCAGTTCAAAATGTTATCAAAATTATATTAGAATGTAAAAATAAAAAAGAGCATTGTCTAATTATAACATTAGACATTAAAAATGATTTAATACCGCCTGGTACCCACAAATAATAAAAATTTTAAACGAAATGAATTGTCCAAAGAATTTAGGAAAATTAATACAAAATTTCCTAGAACATAGAAAAATTTCATCTAAAAATATTTCAATGAAAACTGAAAAAGATTGTCCTCAATGATCATGTTTAGGTCCTATTCTTTGGTTAATTTTAATGGAAGACTGGTTCAGAGAAATTAAAAATTTAAATGGTGATTCCATTTCAGCTCTAGCTTTTGCAGATGACCAATTACTGATTATATCGGGTAAATCTGTTAAGAAAATTGAAAAAAGTTTATTTATACCGGCAAATAAATTAATAAGAGAACCAATTTTAAAGTTAGATGAAAATATTATTAAACTATCACAATACATAAAATATTTGGGCATTACAATTGATAAAAAACTTTTATGGATCGATCATGTGAAAAAATTAAGAGCAAAATCTAGAAATTTGGCACATAGATTATTTATGGTAGCAGGCAAAAAATAGGGTAATTCGACTGAAATAAAAAAAATAATTTATTTTAAAGCAATAGAACCAATGTTTTTATATGGTAGTCAAATTTGGGGAACTAGAGCCAACGATTCAAGATTAATAAAACACTTGAATGCTTTACAAAGACCGTTTTTATTATTAATTACAAAAGCATATCGTACGGCACCAACAAATGCTTTACAAGTACTTGCAAATATAACACCACTACACATTAGTGCTCAAAATTGTTATAAAATTTCGGTTAAAATGTTTGATGAAGCTTTTGAAGATGATATATATGTCGCACCCACTTAGTGTAATTGTACTATTCATGAAGAAAGTATCCACTTCATGAACTGGAACCAGATTGTGTAAGTTTTTTTTTTCATCATGTGGACACTTTTTTTGTCCAATTCATAAAGTGGATAATCCGTTTTTTCCACTTTATGAAGTATTGTGAAATTACACAATCTGTACATTATACTCATCCACTTCATCAACTGCAAATTTATATTTGTACACTTTGCGAAACATTATCAACGATTCACTAAATGGACATTTACTACTATCCAGTTAGTGCAGAAATTGTTATTGTACCGGCGAGTTAATCTCAACGTTACCACAAAAATGTTCTTAATAAAAGACAATTTTTATTCAATACTTAATGCACACTATTGCGAACAACCAAACAAATAACCGTATACACAAGAAATACAACAATCAGTTATAAAGGAAATTCAACATGCTAAAATTAAAATGTAAGTACCTAATTATACAAATATAAATTTCCAGTTGATGAAGTGGATGATTATAATGTACAGATTGTGTAATTTCACAATATTTCATAAAGTAAAGAAAACGGATTGTCCACTTTATGAATTGGACAAAAAAGTGTCCACATGATGAAAAAAAAAACTTACACAATCTGGTTCCAGTTCATGAAGTGGATACTTTCTTCATGAATAGTACAATTACACTAAGTGGGTGCGACATATATACAAATAATAGAATTCACCCAGCAAAAAGAGGTCATATTAATTATGAAAAATTTATTGAAAAACATATACAAGATGAATATAATATCTTCACAGATGCATCCATAAATAATTCGGAACTAGGAATTGGAATAATTGTTACACAAAATTCAAAAAAAAAACCAAACAATTAAACAAAAAATTTCAAATGTTGACTCGATATTTCAAGGAGAACTTTTTGCAATTTATGTTGCAATAAAATAGTGTATCAAAAATATTAAAATCCAAAAAAATATTAATATAATTTTGGATTCAATAAGTTCATTAGAATCTATAATAAAATTCAATCAATAACTATCAAATGGCCATGAACATTTATAAATTAATTTTTGATAGTAACGAAAAAGATATTTCAGTAAAATTATTTTGGACAAAAGCTCATAATAATAATATCTTAAATAATAAAGCAGATTAATCAGCAAAAGAAGCACTGAATCTAAGAAAAATACTACATAATAACATTTTAAAAACCAAAAAGTATTTTAAAAAACAATTTGGAAGAAATAAAAGTATAAAATAGCAAGAAGAATGGAATAATAGCAAAGCAGGAAGAAAAACGTTTAATTTTATTAAAAATGTGACTACAAATATTGGAAATTTAAATCATAAAACTATACAAATTTTAACAGGTCATGGACAATTCAATACCTATTATAATAGATTTAAATTGAGAGAAATTGGAAGTATATGTATTTGTGGAATGGCAGAAGATACAATACATCATATTTTATCTGCTTGCGTTTCGAAATGACAACTTTATGAGTGTAATTTTTAATGTCATAATGACATGCATTATGACAATAAAGACTATACTGATTTTCGAGCTGATTACATTATAGTACTGAGTACTATAATGAATTCATTATGGTACTCAGTACTATAATGAAACATTCAAGGCTAATATGATAGATCAATTTTTAGGTAATACGATTATATCGAAAATCGCACCATACTAATTTACGACCAATAGAAACGTTGCATTTGAGTATATTACCATGGCAACAACAAAATTTTTCGGAAATTTTATCCTACTACACCAAGCAGTAGAAAATTTCAGCGGAAATTATTATGTCAAAACAAATGTCAAAATAAATAATTTAATTAGAACTAAAAAATTAAATAAACTAACAAAATTAATGATTAAAATTAAAAACACAATTGTTTTATTTGGTACCGTATCTTTTTGGTACCGTATTTGTAATATTTGGTACCGTATCTTCCACAGCTTTATCAATTGCATTCAATGACTGTTTTCCGAAGCGCGACATTTTTGACTTTGACAGATTTAGTATTTTGTTTTCAACAATCGTTGCTCATAGATACGCAATTCTATTGCAACTTGATTAAAAAATATCAAAAACTTTTTGAATTCTGATCAATTTTTGTAAGTGTATTGGTGCGATTTTCTTACCGAATCTGCACTCGAGCATGAATTCATATCCTGGAAATTTTTTATCGTGCATTCCAACAACGTAATCGGGCCCTCGTGTTCCACTCGGGCCGATTAATACGTTGTTGAAATGCACTCAAAAAAATTTCCGGATAGAATTCATGCTCTTGTGAGATTACAAGTGATAAATTAATGATGTTTAGGTGACAGCAACATTTTTTAAATTTTACATTTTTTTAAAGCTAAATAATTTATTTCGAATTTCTTCTTTAATATACGCAAGCAGATAAAATTTTGTATGTCATTCGGATCGTAACTAATCATTATGGTACCAGTCGCGTTATCAGACTCGGCTGGCGCCTCGTCTGATAAACTTCACGACTGGTACCATAATGATTGATATTACGATCCTTATGACATAAATAACTATTATGGGAATGCAATAATGAAACAAGAATTAGAGCAAGGAAAAAAATTATTACATATTTAAATCAGACTAATCAAAATTTACCGTTTAAAATCACAAATGAAACAAACGAAAATGATATTGAAAAATTTAACGAATTTTGTGATAAAATTATATTAGATGAAATAACTGAATTTGATGATGAAAATTGAAAATTGTGAGAACAAATTGAAGTCTTGAATTATATTTGATAAAGCGTTGTAAGTTTGAAGACTTGAATATTCAGTTTATTAGTTTATCTATTTTTCAAAATTTAATTATGATTCTTTATTTTAAATTTATATGTTTGAAACGGCGACTTCTTTTCCCGCTAATTTTTGGAGTGAGGTGATGGGATTGGGTTCCCTTGACAGTGGTTTTTCTGGATAGTAGGATGGTTTTTTTCAAGGTTCAATGTCGAAAGACGGGCGAACATTATGATTCTTTTAGTCATATTAATACTAACTCCGCAGACAAAGACCAGAATCAGGACTCCTTACGCGGCATTCAGCGCTGCATTTTCAGCCTGATCACAAGCAACCTAACTAGCTCCTACTGACTATCTTATTGTTACTACTTAACTATTATTGCACTGGTGCGCTGATTAGCCACCACTTTTAACAAGCACTCGCTGATAATTTAGCAGTCTTGTTCATTAAAACCTTTTGTAAAACATCATTCTTTCGCTTAATCTTACACCATTGAAAACTCTGTTACTTTCGCAATATATTGCATTATCTGAATCTGCGGTGCGTTATTCTTATCGGCTCCCAAGAACACTTCCTCACCTACGTAATATCTGAGAAGCTCACCTTAATCAGCGAATTATAAGCTGGAATTATGCAGCAAAATTTAGATTTAGCTCTAAGCCAATCATATTATTTTTTTATAACACGTGACTTATGCAACTTGATTGGATCAGAAATAAATTTAAATCTAAATTTTGCTCTATAATTCCAGCTATAATATTATAAGATCAAACGAACTTACCTGTGAAGTTCGATCTTAATTATATGATCGGCTCCGCCCGAAGATGATCATATAACTGTAGTACGTCCTCTTTGCCTATGTATCACAATTTTTAAAGCAGAAATAATTTTTTATCCTTACCGGCGGAGCCTATGCCTGCGCACATGAATTCCTTATTTATTTTAAAGCCTAATCGCAACATAGATGATCAGGGGATCAAGTTTGATAAGAACTATAGGGTTTGGGAGGGATTGATCATCTTCGAGCGGAGCGCTTTATATAATTAAGATCGAACTTCACAGGTAAGTTTGTTTGATCTTATAATTATATTTACGCTCCGCCCTCTATGATCATATAACTGTAGATGTTTAAAGTATGTTGCGATAAACGCATTTATTTATCAAAATATAAATATAATGACATCGTTTCTCATTCTGTAATTACTTTATCGAACAAATTTGAAGATCTGACAGGTTTGTTATTGTTAATAACGCGGCAAAATTTATATGGTCGGGACAGATGTAATCCGCTTGGCAATTATAAATAGTGAAAAATACAGCAGCAAAGAAACAAAGCAGCAAAATAGCACTTACCTTAAATGATGAAAAATAAAGCGAAAAGTCGCGGCTAGGCGCGTGGCGGCTGGACAGCGAAGTAGCGAAACGAAATATTTAATATGAGAAAAAAAGGTGCGGAAATAGGAAAAGAAAGAGTAATCTTAGTTTGAAAAATGAGAGAAATCACCAGTCACAGGTGAAGCGCGTATCAGTTGTTTAGTTAATCAATCGCGAATTGTTCAAAAATATCAAAATGCTCAATTGCAAATTAAAACGAAAATCGCGAATTGATCGAAAACATCAAAATGCTCAATTGCAAATTAAAACGAAAGTTTACTGAAGTTCAAGATAAACGATTCGACTTTTGCCAAGTATTCAACGCAAGTGTCGATAAGTCTTATTCTTCGTGAACAATTGATCGTCAAACGCGTATATGCTACAAAAAATGGTGCCCTTTTTTTGCTGCTTTAGCCTCACTACAAAATAGGTATATCTCTCAACTATTTGAATAACAAGTAAAAATAAACTAAACATCAAAAAAAACGAAATCCGAACAGTTATGATGTAGCAAACGTTTTTGAATTTTCTGACCACCCTGCGGTCTTTTTAATCGTGTCTATACTAACTCCCTTTCTATTAGCTGCGGAAGTTCTTGCGTGTCTAGTTGAGCTGAAGTTAAGCGTGTTTAGTTGTGCTGAAAATACCGTGGTCTCAATGCCGCTTTTTCGTAGAATTTCCTTGATCCATCTGCTAATTGACTGAGGGTTTGCAGCTTGATATGGTTCTCTTGTTGTTATAAATAATCTATATAACGTGTCCGGTCTAATAGTTTTTGATCGTTCT
The DNA here is from genome assembly GCA_963556235.1 of Cryptophagus acutangulus. Classification (NCBI taxonomy): domain Eukaryota; kingdom Metazoa; phylum Arthropoda; class Insecta; order Coleoptera; family Cryptophagidae; genus Cryptophagus; species Cryptophagus acutangulus. The sequence continues at coordinate 730,378 of OY744563.1, forward strand.
AAGTACATTTCCAATGTACGAGCTGCACATAACTCGGGTTTGTTACTGAAGTATGGTAATACTAATGTTGGTTGAGTAACATTTCGTCGAGTTGTTTTAATTCTTTCTGGGATTTTTATTTCCAGACCTTCGCTAGTTGTCACTTTGTTTTGCACGTCAATCAATGACAAAGTCTGCACTCGATGTGCTGTGACAAGTGCTAAAAGCGACGCTAGCTTTTTTGTTAGGACAATAATACTAATTTCAGCATTCTTTAAGTCATTTAAGTAGCTCAGAATAATGTCAGGGTCCCACGAATGTTCATATCTTGTTTATTGAAGTTTTAGCTTTTAAACTCCTTTGAAAAAACGTTTAATTTGCTGATCAAGCCCTACTTCTGCCGAAATTAAATAGGCCAATGCTGATGTTCCGTTTTACCGATCTGTAGTCAAACTTCTGACAGCTCTCCAAGAGAAATAGTATTCCAAATATTTGTCCGCAATATGTTGTGCAAATGTGCAAACAAATCTTTATTACAATACGGTGTTACTATACAATTATTATTTGATTTCAATCAGATGGGCTTCAAAATTAGTTTAGTTCTGATCGGTGTCAAGACTAAAGTGGAACTGAATTAATTCCGCCCTGCACTCCCTTATATAGCAAAAAAATATGACGTCATCTTATCAACGTCCAATCATCAAAGCTCGTCGATCAAAGCCCACTAATTATTACTTCTCTCGTAGAGGAAGTATTGTATTCATGAAAAAAAAAAATCTCTAAATTTCACTTTTTTCTACTTTATTGAATGCGTAGATTACGAAAATCATATTCACTAATTTCCGTCTGTCGGTCTGTCTGTCGGTCTGTCGGTCTGTCGGTCTGTCGGTCTGTCGGTCTGTCTGTCGGTCTGTTCGTTTCTTTAAACTGCTATATTTCGGAATCTACTGACCCGATTAAAGCAAAATTTGCGTCCTTTTTTTCTTCCTGCCCATTGATTAGGTCAAAGAAAAAAAAGTTAGGAAATTCTCAAGGACCTGCGCATTATTGGCCAAAAACATGCCAAAAACAGCAAAATCGGTGCATCCACTTAATCTTCTAAAGTTGCAGACCGATTTTGACCAAATATTGAACATATGTTTCGTGTATACCCCAAGTGGTGAATGCTTTCAAAAAATCTGTAGTTTTTTTAAGGGTTGACTTTTTATTAAGGGTTGAAGGGTCAAAAAGTTGAAAAAATGCATAAGTTGTATCGTGAATACCTGCCAGGAGGAATATTTTATTTGAACCAAATTTGGCATACATATTAAGAATACATTGAAAAAAATGCTGGTAAAAGTTTCATCCCCTAAAAATGAACCCTAGTGGCCTGTTGAGTTTTTAAATTAATTGTTCAAAAATTGGCGGTGTTTTTCCTCTTATATGTCAGCATAACTCACCATTTTCCGTCAGTAATTTTATATATTTTCACATATTGAGTGACTAAAAATAATTTACGACCCTAACTATACACCCCCCACCCCCCAAATATACAGTTTGAGTTATATGGATCGGTTTTTCTTCATATTAGATTTCTACTATACATTTAAAACAGATTTACGAATAATCTAATTAAAAATAATATGCGACCTTTATTTTACAACTTCAACCCTTATCATACCCTTTACAGTCAAAATGCTCGGATTTCTTTCAAATTTGGTAGTAGTAATTTTAACTTATTTAACTTATCATTACTTAGTTAATTTAATTGAAATTAGGCTAGACCTACATTTTACAATTGTAACCCCTAATACACCCTTCATAGTTAGAATTGTCAGATTTATTTATATTTTAGTATATAAACGAGAGAAGTACTGTGGAATCTCATTTCCAGCGAATTTTTTTTTTAAAACTAAAACAAGTTAAAACAAGTTACTAGATCTTCGTGAAATAAATAAAGTAAAAACTAAATTGTTGTTGCATTAACATGTCTTCCTCCCGTTTCGCTAGTTCTCATGAGAATTAGCTAAACCATCATCAACATCAATTTTTTTTATATCTAGAACAGCTAACTTTACAGCAGGTCTCCAAAAAATTAATCCATCTGCAGTTTGAACTTTTGCTCTGCGTACTTGGCCGTTAGATCCGATAATTACTTTCAAAACTCTAGCTTTTGGATAAGTATTTCTTGGGTTTGTTTTGTCAATAATTAGTACAATATCACCACATTCAATTGGCTTAACCAACTTAAACCATTTGGTTCTTCGAATTAGCGTAGGAATATATTCCTTTATGAAACGGTTCCAAAATAAATTTGTGATTCTCTGCACTTCTTTCCAACTGTTTCTTAAATATATACCACTTGAATTAAAATTTCCGGGTGGTTTGTATCCATTTGAAGATCCAATTAAAAAATGGTTAGGAGTCAACACTTCATCTTCAAATGATTCAATCGGTATATAAGTAAGAGGTCTGGAATTGACTATGTTTTCAATTTCTAATAACAAACTTCTCAATACTTCATCTTTTGGGGTTCGAACAAATAGAGTGTTCTTCAAATTTGATTTTACAAGTCCTATTAATCTTTCCCAGCTTCCTCCCATATGAGGTGCTGCTGGTGGATTATACATCCATCTCGTATAAGAACTTGTAAATTGTTCACTCAATTGTTCAACGCTTAATTTTTCCAATTCTATCTTTAATTCATTATCGGCTCCATGAAAATTTGTTCCATTATCACTGTATATTGTAATAGGTATTCCTCTACGAGCAATAAAATTTCGTAAACAAAGTATACATGATTCTGTATTCAAACTATGAGCAATTTCAATATGTATTGCACGTATTGTTAAACAAGTAATTAGTACTCCCCATCTTTTTTCAACACGTCGACCAACTAGTACTTCTAAGGGACCAAAGTAATCAATTCCAATATATGTAAATGGTCGAATGTGAGAAGATAAACGTTCTAAAGGCAAATTTCCCATTTCTGGTTCTATTGGTTTCATGCTTTTATTTTTACACCATTGACAACTCCATCTCACCTTTTTTAAAACCAATCTAAGTCTTGGAATATAAAATCTTTGACGTAATTCATTGATCACTGTTTCATGATTTTGATGATGAAACTTTCTGTGATAATGATTAACTAATAAATTAGTTGTTAAATGTTGTCTGGGTAAAATTATTGGTCTTTTGACGTGATCACTTACTTCAGTTGCTAAATCAATACGTCCCTTAACTCTCATTACTCCAACAGAGTCTAAATATGGTGAACAATTATACAAAGGACTTGGTTTTTTGATTTCAATTTGTTCATAAATTGGTATAATTTTATTTCTTTCTAATAAAATCATTTCCTCCGAAAATCCTTCAAACTGAGTCTGCCGAAATATCATATTTTCTTAATTAAGTAATTCTTCTGATGTTAAAGCACCGATTTTCAGTGGCTCTTTTTTTATTTGACTTTTTAAATTAGTTGAAAATCTGATAACATAAGCCAATGCTCTTACTAATCTATTCCAATTTGAAAATCTTTGTGGATTGATAATTGAAGTAATTAACAATTCTGAATGAGCATGAATTGCTTTTAGTTCTTCTGTTGTACTTGAATAAACTGTAGATTTTACTTTTGGCCATTGTGTTTCAGGAAGTACTAAAAATTCGGGTCCCTTAAACCACCTACTTGAAGAGTCAAAAGTAGGCATTTTAGACCACTTTGTCGCTTCATCAGCAACATTATTTTTTGAAGATATCCATCTCCAATCAGTAATATCGGTATTTTCAAGAATTTCTCCTATGCGGTGAGCTACGAACTGTGAATAATTTCTATGGTCAGATTTTAACCAACTCAAAACTGTTACAGAATCGGTCCATAAAATTTTTCGCGTTATCTTGAATGATTGACTTTTACAAATGCTTACTAATAATCTTGCTCCTAGAACAGCAGCTTGTAGTTCTTTTCTTGGAATTGATAAATACTTCAATGGTACTACTCGAGATTTTGAGCCAATTATTGCACAGTCAACTCCATAGCTATCTTCTACTCTTAGATAAGCTACGGCTGCAAAAGCTTCATCACTCGCATCCACAAATACATGTGCTTCAATTGACCTTAAAGAATCTGAACACAATTTTGCTGAGTATAAACGAGGTATTTTTAAATTTTTTATCAAAGGTAGGAGATCAATCCACTTTGACCATTTTTTAAATTGGATTTCGGATAATTGTTCATCCCAAGATATCTTTGATCTCCAAATGTCTTGAAGTAGTATTTTAAGATATATTAAATAGAATCCCAAGAATCCTAATGGATCAAAAATTGACATTAATATTTTAAGTACTTCTCGTTTAGTTGGAATTTTAGTTCCTAACAAAATTTCTTCTGTAATTCTAGCATATTTTAGTGAAAATGTGAAAAAGTCAAATTTAGTATCCCACCACATACCTAAAACTTTTTCAGTTCCACTTACAGAATTCATGTCAAGATTCTTTTCGTTCTTATTTGTTTCTCCAATAGCATGTAATACCTCAGATGAATTTGAAATGAAGTTTCGTATCTCAAAACCGCCATGAGCATGGATTGTTTTGACGTCGTTTATCAATTGTATTGCGTCACTCACAGTGTCCTCTCCATCCATCATATCATCAACATAATGATTTTGTATGATTGATTTTACGGCTCGCGGATGACTTTTCTCAAAATCTAATGCATTAATGTTTTTCACATATTGAGCAGCACTGGGAGAACATGTAGCTCCAAATGTCATTACATTCATTACATAAACATCAGGCTCAATATTAGTGTTTCCATTTCGCCATAAAAAACGTTGTGCATTTCTGTCTTCTTCACGAATAGACACTTGATGAAACATCTCTCGAATATCTCCACATACAGCAATCTTCTTTTCTCTGAACCTTCGTAATATTTCTAATAAAGAAGCAAGCTGATCTGGACCAGTTAACAACATTGAGTTCAAAGAAACTCCTTTAACCTTTGCTGCTGCATCAAAAACCATTCGTATTTTTTCTGGTTTTTTAGGATTTATAACAGTAAATATAGGTAAGTACCATATTCGAGAGTAATCCTTTAATAGTTTGTCTGGGGATAATTTACTTGCATATCCTTTTTGTATGTATTCAAGAATATTCTTATTAATACGTGATATAGTATCAACACCTTTTTTCTCAAGGCATAGCAATCGATTTTTCGCCATTTCATAACTATTTGGGATTACTGTCAGATTATCACGCCATAATAATCCAGTTTCAAACCTTTGATTTTTACGAATAGTCAATTGTTTTAACATTTCTATGGCTTTCTCATCATCTTTCGATTTTAAGCAATTTGAATTATACTGTACACCAAAGTTTTCTAAAGAAAAGAATTGTTTTATGGTTTGATGTAACTCTTCTTCAAGTTTTGATTGGCAAGAACATTCTATTACTCGATGACTATTCAAAAACGTTGAATCTGGATTTGAGGTAGGACCGTGTAATGACCAACCAATTTTTGTTTTAGAAGCAATGGGACTATGTATTTCTCCTTCATGAATTTCTAATTGCAATCCCAATCTGGCATTATCTGAACCGATTAAAATTCCAGGTCGAACGTCTTTATAATCAATGAGAGGTATGCCTTTAAGATGTTGGAAGTGTGAAGTCAATTTAGTAAATTGTAATGACTGTATTGGTAATCCAAGATTTTCAACAGTTCTTACATTTCTGAGACGATATTGTTGATTAAATTCTCCTTGTCCAGATATCACAATATTCACTCTCTTTGAATTTTCTTCTTTTCTTTGCATACTTCCGGTCCACATCAAGCAAAGTTGTTCAGACGTTCCAGTTATACCAAGTTCATCAACGATTCGGTTTTCAAGTAATGTAACAGTTGAACCTTCATCCAAAAAGGCTACTGTTTTTATAGATTTTCCATTGTGGTGTATTACAATTGGAATATATCTAAGTAACGTATCATTTTTAAATATATTATGATTATTACAGATATTTTTATCATTTTCTGAAGATGGTGTAATTCCTGTACGCGGATTTACTTGTGGCATAAAATGTTTTTCATTGTCATGTAATAGAAAATGATGTTTAAACTTACATCCATTTTTACCACATTCTTTGGAAGATTTACAATCATTGTAATGTCGACGAAGACATTTTCTACATAATTTGTTATCATATAAAACTTTCCATCGTAAATTCGTATTCAATCCATTAAACTTTGGACAGCTTTCAACATTCTTACAATTCCCAAAACAAATTATACATTTTCTAAAGCTAGTACGGCCACTATTTTCAATATTTTCACGATGAGTATTGATATATTTGTTCTCAATCCAAGGTTTTCTTTCAACTTTTCGATCAAAATGGTTGGATTTAATTTCAGGAGTTGTTACAGTACTAATTTCTTCAGCTAACTCATACAACCAATTGGACAAAGTCGATAAGTTTACCTCTTGTTGTTTTCTCATATATCTTGCCCATTCAATTTTTGTTTGGGGTGGAAGCTTATCAACTAATTCTTGAATAAGAACAGGATTAGTTAAATGATATATAAGTCCAGCTGCTTCAATGGTTCCTGTTAAATTTCTGACTTTAAATGCAAAATTGATTATTGCATCTAGTTTATCAGGTTTAATTGTGGGTTCATTTCTAACTTTCACAATCAAATTATTTATAATTAGATCTGGCTTTCCAAATCTCATACGCAAAGTTTTAATTACTTCCGGGACACATTTTGGCAGTAAAAGACGTTCTTTGACAGTATCTAATGCACTGCCTTTTAAAGATTTCTGAAGTCTATCTAAATTTTCATCATTTGAAAAACCACATATTTTAGTACTATTTTCAAATTTGCTTATGAACATAGGCCAGTCTTCAGGATTTCCGTTGAACAAAGGTAAGTCTTTCGATACAACTTGTCTTGCTGCAATTTGATTACGAGTCAAATTTGATTCTATTCCTTCAACTCTATCGACATTTTCAAACTTTGTCGTGGTCTAGTACTATTGGGGGAACCATACGAAGCTCCTCCATTTAGTTCCTTTGTGAAAAAAATTAAGAAGTTTGAAATGTTGTAATCGTAAGGGTCCCATTTACGCTCGTTGCAAAAATGCCACCATCGCTTTAGTCCGACTTCATATTGGTTAAATGTAGATGTTGTTATTGACGACATCATTGCATTTATGGAAGAAAAAGGTGTACCCCTTTTTAACCAGGCTTGTTCGACAAGTAGCCTGCCACCAGGGTAAGTGAGTTACATAGTGGGTGATGGTATCTGTCAGGGCATAACAATAAGTGTTTATTTGGTTGAAAGTAAAGTGGTTCTTTTATTAAAAGTGACGTAAAAACAGAGTACCAAGGTTGAGTGCCAAAACGGTACAATAACAATTCTTTCTGCCTTATCGGCAATGATTTTTTGTAATACTTTTAAAATCGTCGCAAAAGGTGGAAACGTATAAAAGTTAAAATTGCCCCACAAAACTGTAAAAGCGTCGATTGCTATCGCATCCGGATCTCTTATCCACGAAATAATTTTTTTACATTTTCTGTTGTTCCTGTCCGCAAATAAATCTATATCAGGAGCGACGAATTGATTAGTAATGATCTTAAAAACAAAATCCGCTAATTGCCATTCGGTTTTGCTTTTCTTACGACGGGACTCTCGATCAGCTTCTATATTAACCGACGATTTAATATATGAAGCAAATACAAATATGTCACGACTTTCGCACCACAGCCAAATGTTTCTAGCTAAACTACTCAATTCTTTAAATTTTACTCCGCTCATGCGATTTATATAAGAAATGGCTGTAGTGTTATCTATTCTTAATAGAATATTACCGTGATGTAAATTCTTGGTAAAACATTTCAACCCGAAAAAAGCGGCAAGCAGCTCTCAATGATTAATATGAAGCGACTGTTCTAGTTCATTCCAATATCCGTGTGTTTTTTGGTCTTTGCATACTGCACCACATCCGGATCTAGACGCATCAGAAAATATTTTTAGTGCAAATGTCTTCGCGGCAATTGACTTTTTCGCATTAACAATATGTGTCATCCACCAATACAGATCTTCGTTAATATGAGGTGGTAAATCTATTACTATATTGTAGTCATCCAACCGTTTTAAAGCTTTTAATTTGATTTGCTCTAGTTTTTTGGTGTATATCCACCCATACTCGACCGCCGGACATACCGAAGTTAGTATTCCCAGTAAATGAGCCAATTCGCGAACTGTACAACGTTTCGAGTTTTTGAATTTATTTATAAGTTTCGTTATTTGGTTTTGCTTTTCTAAAGGAAGTTCTAAGGTCATGTCAATAGAGTTAAAATTACAATTTTGATTAGATTTTAGCTGACCTTTAGAAGTATTTATTACGAAACCAAGTTTTTTTTAATAAGGTTTCGATAACGTTAATATTTGCTTTGTCATATGTGTTTCCTAATAAAAGAAAATCGTCTAATGGCCATTTGCCCCGCACGAATTAAGTATTCCTTAAAACGTAAGGAAACCTTAAGCATTGAATTTGGTTTGCACCGTGAATTAAGTGGTCCTTAAGAGAGCCTTAGTTTAAGCCATCGATTCTGACCCCTTAACTTCTCCTTAACTATAAGAAACGCTATGTGGATGTCAATTCAGGTTCAGAAGATAACCCTATTTTTAGTCGCTGGTTTGTGCTTTGTGTTTTGTTGTGTTTAAATCTTTATATTGTGTTTAAAAATGGATATTGATATTATTAACGACGATTTGAACATATTGGATGTAATTGACTTTGGATTTTCTAGACAAATTTACCAACGAATTAATCGTTTTGAGGAAATGGACAACTTGGGTTTTTTCAGAGGATTTCAGTTAACTAAAGAAACAGTTTCGAATTTGTTGGTTCAAATAGAGAACTAATTAGAATTTCCATATGACATGTAAGTATAGCTACGAGCCACCAATAAATCATTCTCAATTTAAAACTTTTGCAAACATTAATTTCACTTAAATTTCAGAAACAACTGTATTTCGCCTATGAATCAACTACTTGCCACTTTGAGATTCTACGCGACAGGTGGGCATATACAAAGCGTTGCTGATTTCGCCGGAATGCATTTATCAACAGCTTCACGAATTATTGTAAGAGTTTCAGAAGCTATTGCAGGTCAGTTAAAATTAAAAATTATCGTTTTAGCAGTGCCTTCTATATATTCGTATATTACTAATATACAAACTTTAATACCCAAATCAACAATAACTAAATATCATAATTACATTTTTAGGTTTGTGTCCTGAATATATAAAAATGCCTAACCGAGATGAATTTATTGGATGCCAAGCAAATTTTTTTGAAATTGCAGCTTTTCCAAGAGTAATTGGTGTACTAGATGGGACTCATATTAGAATTCTTTCACCTGGTAAGTAAGTCGACAGTATTACATCATATCATACTGGACATTTACTTGGGGAATGATTTTAATGATTATCGATCAAACAAAGCTAATATTATGTTTTGTTATTTTAGGTGGAGATGACGCCGAAATATTTAGAAACCGAAAGTCTTATTTTTCCATTAATGTGCAAGCGACATGCAATGCCAATTTGAAATTTCAGGCCATAGTTGGCCAGGATCATCTCATGATGCTACAATTTTTGGTAGTAGTCGACTAAGGGGAAGATTTCAAGATAACCAATTTGAAAATTGTCTTTTATTGGGTATGTATAAAATTCTGGACTCAAATGTAATTTCTTTAACGCCTAATTTACAGGAGACAGTGGATACCCGTTAAAGTCCTACTTATGGACACCCCTTGCTAATCCAACCACCATAGCACAACAGCTATACAAGGAGGCTCATATTCGAACGAGAAATTCTGTGGAGAGGTTATTTGGTCTCTGGAAAAGGCGATTTCCAATATTGGCGTACGATGCTAGAGTAAAATTGGAAACTACGTTAACAATAATTGTAGCCTGTGCAGTTTTACATAATCTAGCATGTGAAATGTTCGAAGAAGAACCACCCCAGCCTGAAAATGTAGAACCAAATGAATTAAATTATTTAATACAATTAGGACAAGTTCCTATTGTAGCACCTTTTAACCCAAATCAGCAACTGAATGTTCGAGATAATTTTGTGAATTTGCATTTTGGAAATTTATAAGATATTAAAATATTAAGTAAATTTATAAGATATTAAAATATTATAATTAAAATATATGCATCCTACTGATTGAACACGAACATTTATTTGGAGATCGAGACGAAGTCGAATTATCCAATGCATGGAAAACTGGGGATCGGGAAATCTAATATATTTAGTTATATTGTACAGAAACGAAGGACCAGAGTGTTGCACACTCATTTAAAAACACAAATACAATACGACTCTTAGCTTAACTAAGTTTTTATTCAACTATGTGAATTACATTAATAGAACGAAACGAGTGCTTCGAAGTCTAGACAAAAAGTGAGTCTCGCGTCAACCCAAAAGACGCATGTCACGCTCAAAAAAACCAAATAATAGCGGTTACAGAATACATATGCGAATAAAAAACCTATTAGCGAGAGGTGTCTATAATATATTTCTTGACAATAGCCAAGTGTCACAAATGTAAAACAAAATACATGACTAACAACCGGCGCCAACATGCTCCCCGCCTTAAAATAGTCATGATTTCAAAACAAATGACAAAAAAAACTTCAGTATCAAAGTAAACACAACAAAATAATCGTTTTATACAATGCTTATGCGCAACTAAATGCTCTTCATTGAGCACTTGAGGAAGCAACGTCCTCGTTAAACGGTAGCACACACACTTTCGAAATCGCTCGGGTATACACACCCGTGGACGTTTTTATTGATACAACACGCACAACTCCGTCCTTTCCAGGCCGAACTTCTAGGATTCTGCCTAAAGACCAGCATAACGGGGGAAGATTATCCTCCTTTATAACCACGATGTCACCCGGTCGTACACACCTTGAAGACTGTTGCCATTTGTATTTTACTTGCAGCTCACTCACGTACTCTTTCTGCCATCTTTGCCAAAAATGTTGACAGACTTGTTGGACCAATTAGAACCGTGTCAATCGATTGCAGGGCATATTCGTCAGATCTTGCTCAGGTATAGAGGTCAAGGAATTACCAATCAGGAAATGTCCGGGCGTGAGCGAAAGGAAATCATTAGGGTCATTGGGTAACGGACTTATGGGGCGAGAATTTAAGCAAGCCTCTATCTGAACGAGAACAGTGTAAAACTCCTCAAATGTTAAACATGCATTTCCCATTACTCGTTTTAAATGCCCTTTACAGGATCTTACTCCTGCCTCCCAAATGCCTCCAAAATGAGGCGACCTGGGAGGTATAAAGTGCCAAAATATAGACTCTTTAGAGCAATTCTCAGTAATCTTTTCATTTTTATCATTTAAAAATTGATATAGCTCGTTTAACTCATTATTTGCTCCTTTAAAGTTTGTAGCATTATCAGAGTAAATGTGTAAACTTTTACCATGTCTTCCAAAAAATCTTTTAAGGCACGCTAAAAAAGCCTCCGTGGTAAGCTCCCTAACAGCCTCAATATGAACCGCCTTAGTAGCGAAACAAATAAAAATGCACTGATAAGCCTTTACCTTCTTGAATTCTCGTCCCTTACGGTCACGCAGTAAAAAAGGACCGGCATAGTCTAATCCCACTGTTTGAAAAAGTCGCGACGGAGTTACACGCGCGGTGGGCAACTGGCCCATAATTTGACATTGATATCGAGGATTCACTCCAAAACACCGTACACAATCGCGAACCACTTTTCTGGTTAAGTTTATTCCAGAAACCGGCCAATATCGTTCTTTTAAAGACGATAGCAATCCCTGAGGACCCACGTGAAGCAATATTTTATGCTCTTCCCGAGCAATTAACAAAGTTAATCGACTCTTATGCGCTAATAATAAATGATGTTTTCTTTCAAATGAAAACGAAGCATTTTTTAGCCTACCTCCTACGCGTAATAAACCTTTGTCGTCCAGAAAGCGTGATAGTGACAAAATTTTACTAATGAGAGGTTCTTTAGTAAAAGAGAGGTTTCCTTTCCTAATGAGAGGTTCTTAATCTCCTCAGCAAAATTACCTCGTTGATCGTTGCGAATTAACGATTGCAAAACATGAGCTCTCTCGTCTACAGTTATTGGACCAACCTGATACTCATACTTTAACTTAATATTTATAAATCTCTGACAGTAAGACAAAACATTTAACATCTTATTTAAGGAAGAAAATTTTTCCAAACTTAATTCGGTACTCTCCAAAATCTTTACATTTATCAATCGCACCTCCGTTAAGGTCGTTTCTACTGGAATTGTTAAGAAATTAGACAAATCTTTCGTTTGCAAGAATTTCGGGCCTTGCCACCAGAAGTCATTTCCTAGTAATTTTGAAGCATCTATTCCTCGACTGATTAAATCGGCAGGATTTGATTGGGACGAAACGTGGTACCAATCATTTAAATTGCTCAATTCTTGTATTAACCCGACTCGATTTGCCACAAAAGTTTTTAAGGAGGCGCGCTGTCTACGAATCCAACACAAAGTAATCGTCGAATCAGTGAAAAAATAAGTCCTATTGAATGAACTACCCAGTCCCTTAACTACCTTATTTTGCAATTCCGCTAAAAGTACCGCTCCACACAGTTCAAGCCTGGGCAACGTTATCTGTTTTAAGGGGGCTCCGCTTAATTTTGCCATGATCAATCGACAACTAATTGTGCCGTTTTTTGAAACCGATCTAGCATACAAACATGCCCCGTAAGCACCTTCTGAATTTCTAAGTCACCCGAAAAAATCAACCGCAGGATTCGTATTTCACTAACTGAGCTAAACTTAAGTAAAATTGATCCCAAATTTTCTGTAGAGCCGATGGTATAGGTTCGTCCCAATTAAGATTAGCTTGCCATAATTTTTGCATAATTATTTTAGGAATAATAACAATCGGAGCCAATAGTCCAAGCGGATCATAGATACTTGCTACAGCAGACAAGACTCCTCTTTTGGTGCTGCATATATCTGGCCTAGTTTTAAAGTTATAACAAAATAAATCAGTCAACGAGTTCCACTTGATGCCTAATGCCTTTGAAGTGGTATCATTTTCAACTACTAACACCGGATCGCTAGAACCTTGCAACCCATCCAAAACTTGCGCTTTGTTTGAGCGCCACTTTTTCAATTCGAACCCTGCTGACTTCAATATTGTAAATAGCTCTTTTTGAAGAATTTGAGCCTGTTTTACATCCTCTTCACCGCTCCACAAATCATCCATATAAAAATCTCGCTCTATAACCTTCGAAGCATTTGGAAAGTTTGATGATTCATCGGCAGCTAATTTTTGCAAACATCTAGTGGCAATAAATGACGCTGGCTTAGTACCGTACGTCAACGTGTTCAGCCTATACTTTACTATTTCCGCGTTGGGGTGATCTCGCCATAGAACTAACTGAAATTTAGTGTCATCTTTGTCAATTAAAATTTGTCTATACATCTTAAAAATGTCTGCGGTAAAAACTACTGGGTATTTTCTAAAACGTAATAACAACGATGCTAAATCGTCTTGAATACAGGGACCTTTTAAAAGCGCATCATTCAATGAGATTCCGGATGACGTTTTTGCCGAGGCATCGAATACTACGCGGAGCTTGGTCGATAGACTGGATTCCTTTAGTAATGCGTGATGAGGAATAAAATAAAACTCTTGTTCTTTATTATATGTTGATACCATTGTCATATGTCCTAAGTCTTTATATTCGCGCATGAAAGCTTTATATTGAGTTCCCAATTCGGTATTTGCGGACAGTCTACGCTCTAAGTTAAGATATCGTTTACCGGCTGCTTTTACCGGCTGCTAATTGTTTGATTTTTTCATTAAACGGAAGCCTTGCCACAAAAGAACCCTCCCTATTTTGCGAAATTGTTCTTTCAAAGTGCAGCAAGCAAGATTCTTCTTTGCTTGTAAATTTTGTCGCATTCTTAACTTCTTCCAGTTGCCAAAACCTCTCTATCGCCTTTGAAATGAAAAAATTTGAACTTGTTTGGTCTGGCGTGTTATTTTTGTACATTGGCATCGCGCCTGAAACTATCCACCCAAAGGCACTGTTTTGTAAAATCAGACCACTGCTGCCTAACTTGTATCGACCATCTCTCAAACTATCCCAAAATATGCCAGCGCCAACAATCATGTCAACGTTACTGGGCTCCAAGAAATGTGGATCCGCTAAATTACCGCCTTCCGGAATGTTCCAACCGAATGGCCTTACACTGCTGGACGGTAATCTACATGTTAATTTATCCAATACAAAACAATTGATATCCGTTTGTTAATCATTAGCGACTGCCCTCACGGAAATTATTATAGCGTTACTGGATTTTTCAATTGTCCCACAAATTCCGCTTATATTCTGGTCTATCTTGTGGGTAACTGCATTAAGTTTGACCGCGAGCGCCTTATTTACAAAATTGCTTTGTGAACCAGAATCAAATAACGCTCTTGCAGTTATTAATTCTCCACCTTTATCTAATAATTGAAAACAAATCGTTGCTAATAATACAGGAGCATCCCAACTACTAATATGTGCTAGAGTATGATTCGAATTTTGTTGAAATTCTTCTGAATCTGCGTTTAAACTTGACTTGACTGAGTTTATCTTAAGTGTTTTATGTAACAACCTATTATGCATCCGTTTACAAATAAAACAACCACTTGCTCGGCATTCCTGAACTCCGTGACCAAATCTAAAACAATTGAAACATGCCCGATATTCTTCTACTATAGCTTTCCGTGATTCTACTGACTGTTCTTTAAATTTTGGACAAATGTATAAAGGATGAAATTTTTGATCGCAAACTCGACATTTTCTATTTTGGTTATTGGTTTGTACGGCTGCAAACGATTTGATCTTTTGAGAGACTCCCGAATGAGCTCCTACACCACTACCTTATTTACTAAAGTATAACATTTTCAATGATGACACACGATGCTTAAGAAATGCTTCCAAATTAGGCAAATCATCATTGATTAAACTATTTTCCCAATTTTTTTTTGGAAGCGAAATCAAGCTTACTGACAAAATGTATAATGATTGACATCCGGTATCAAAAGTTGCAGCGCTCTATAATTTGAATTAAATCCGTCTAACAATCGTCGTAACCACACGTGAACTTCCTTACCCAAAATTGCGGGCAACTCATGTATTGAACGCAGGTGCTTATTAATAATTACTCGTTTGTTGTCATACCGCTCACAAATCATATCCCAAGCAATTGCATAATTATTATCGGATACCTGTAATGACCCTATAATGTTACTTGTTTCTCTCTGTAAGCACGACTTCAAATACTGCAGTTTTTGTGCATCCCCAATATTTACTTTACTATGTACAGCGGCAACAAACGAAACCTTGAATTGTAACCATTGATCAAATTCCCTCCCAAACTGAGGTAATTTTATTGTGGGCAGTTTTATACTTGAAACCCCCTCTGTATCTACAATAGGTGGCGTTGCAATCGGGGGCGGTGTTTCAAGGCGTTTATTGGTTTGCGAAAGGAAATTAACCGCGTCGTAGTACCGCGCTTCAAAGTCTGTGATCACATCATTTTCAATACAATCACTATCGTTTTCGGCAATTTCACCAATTTCATCTATTATCTGCTTATGTTTAATCTTTAACTTAAATAAATCTTTAGAACGAACATTCAATTTCGGCAACTGCTCATCGTTAAATTCCATTACAAATTTTTCAATGTATGTTAAAGCTGCTGCGACTCTACCACGTGACCTGCGAAGCTTTCGAAGTTGCTCCTGTTTGTTAACCATTTTATGTACAGAAAAGAATACACAAACCTCTACAATTAATTTTACTTGTTGCAATGAAGCACACCAAGACTAACCAAATAACGATTACTGAGAATACTCTCAAGAACTATATACAGGCCAATATAACTAAATACAACACAATTACTGCTATCATTCAGAATAGCGACAAACTCAACTATAAAACTTGTTATTGGACTGCAGTAACAAAGGATACCAGCTTACCATCGATTCGTGCTGTAGCCAAAAGGAAGCCGTCCCCATCCAAATTGCGCAATATTACGCACCCTATCGCTGTTGAACACCGTTTTCTCCAACACGATGATTCACCCGCCTTTTTAGACTGGTGGCTTTCACTGTTTTTCCTCGGCGATTCTGGTTATCAAATCCGGCTCGAAGGACCAAATGTTGAGGAATGAAGGACCAGAGTGTTGCACACTCATTTAAAAACACAAATACAATACGACTCTTAGCTTAACTAAGTTTTTATTCAACTATGTGAATTACATTTATAGAACAAAGCGAGTGCTTCAAAGTCTAGACAAAGAGTGAGTCTCGCGTCAACCCAAAAGGCGCATGTCACGCTCAAAAAAACCAAATAATAGCGGTTACAGAATACATATGCGAATAAAAAACATATTAGCGAGAGGTGTCGCCACTAATCTAAAAATATAATATATTTCTTGACAATATCCAAGTGTCACAAATGTAAAACAAAATACATGACTAACAACCGGCGCCAACATATATAATGTACTTTTAAATTATATGATTTTTTTAAAAAACAAATACAAAATAAAACAAACTTTTTTACAAACGAATATTCATTATCTAATTATAAATAATAAACATGAAACATAAACTTATTAATAAAAAACTGAAGAACCTAGAATATTCAACAAAGAAATGTTAGTCTCTCATTGGAACAAAACTAACTAACAAACCGGGTAACGAACTAACGTAACCTTAGTATAAATGTAGGTATCACAAAAATATTTGAAATCAGTGACAAATAAATAAAATAAATGCTTCCTTTTACTTTCCATTGAGTTGCTATGTGTTTACTAATGCCTGAGCACGAGCTGACGAAATCGAATTCAGTGTAACAAGAAAGAACTTAATTTATAAATTATTTTCACTCGTTTTGTAATGACGACAATTTAGCCTTTTTAATTTGTATTTCTAACTTGAGACTCTCAATTTTCAATTCTGCTTCCACCTTTTCTAATTTCGATATTTCTAATCTTTTATCAATCAATTCGTTATACTTTTCGCTAAGAAGTGAAGATATAAAAGTTTTTACAGCAACAGCTTGGCGTCGTCGTCCCGAGTCGTCAGCTTGTCGTCGTCCCGTCTAGATAGATAGATAGATAGATATTTTATTGGTGCTAAGAATACAGATATGTAATTACACAGGTCATATAGGTAGAAGTAAATAATACAGTTTATCAAAATTAGATTAAGCATTGAACAAAACATAATGATAAAATAAATAACACAAAAATACAATATGATGAAATAGATAACATAAAAATATTCAAACTAGTTTACAGGAATATTAAATAATAAAAATTCTTCAAATGAATAAAAAGCGTTGTCTAATAGTAGTTTTTTCAGTATCTTTTTATAGGGAAGATACTGTAATGGACGAATATGAGCCGGTAAACTATTATAAAATTTGATAGCCCAGTATTTTGGGCCGTTTTGACATTTAGTTAAACGATGATGCTCAGTATAAATACTGTCCTTAAATCGGGTATCATGATTATGAATCATGCGATGACTAATCAAATCATTTTTATGTTTATGCACAAACAAGAGGCATTCTAGGATAAATAGACATGGAACGGTAAGTATCTGTAGTTGAATAAACAATGGTTTACAATTTTCCCGGTATCTTGAGCCGGTTACAATTCGGATGGCACGCCTTTGCAAAGCAAAAATTCTGAATCTAGAGGCAGAATGTCCCCATAATAAAATCCCGTATGACAATAACGATTGATAAAGACTGTGAAAAGCTGTAATCAAAATATTGAAGCTAACACAAGTTGTCAGATTTCTAAGCAAGTAACAATTTTTGCACAGCTTGACAGCTAGATCATTTGCATGATAATTCCAGCTAAGGGTTGAATCAAGTTCGATCCCCAAAAATTTATTTGAAATAGGATAATCTGGAAAATCGGACATATCACGTAGTGTAAATATCATTTCGCGCGTTTTATCAGCGTTCAGACTCAACCTGTTAGAGAGAAACCAGTTCTCAACTTCACTTCTTGCAATTTGCAAAGTTAACTTCAATTCTGCACTATTTTAGAAGAGCGTGTCTAGTCTTTTCTATAGACTAGAAAAAAAGCCATAATCATATATTGGTTATTGTCATAATTATTTGTGATTTTCTGTTGTTTGACGATTTGAGTTTTTGGTCGATATTGCAGATGTTTGTTTCAATTTTAAGTCTCTTGGAGTACCTATTCTCAACAATTTGAGTTGAAGTGGATTCTTCTATTTGATTTTGAACATGTAATTTTCTTTTAAGTAAATTGGGCCTTTTAAAATCTGAAGGTTTATATTTTTTCCAAGAAGTATTACTATTAGAATTGTTATCATTGTTATTCTACAATAAATTATTATCTTTGTTATTCTACAATAAGTTATTAAGGAGGCTATTATTCATTTAATTTACCTCAAATTCAGTGACTTCCAAGGAATCGCCCCCAACTATTTCAAAGATGATTTGTTCACCTTGTTCTTCAACTTCATCCTCTTTATCGTTGCTCTAAAACATGAAATTAAAATCAACTTTATAAATAACTATTATCATTATCTTCTTCATCTATTTTTATTTCAATACCATATGCTCGGATCCAACTTCATTTTCTTTATCGAAATTTGGTACATAATTATTCGTATCAAATCTATTTTCCAAACCGTTCATTGTTTTCGGATTTATTAGATCTAACATTAAATCATGATTTACATCTTTGTTCACAGAAAATGTGCCCCCGCCTGTGAGTAACATTTCCATTTTTTTTCGGCTGCAACTTTTCTAATATCTTTCTTCTGATTATCATAGAATTTTTTAAGAGTTTCTACACTTCTAGGATGTGCTCCAGAACCAATAAAGCAGGTGGTTATTCTGCGTTATGCATTTTGCTTTTCTTCATTTCAGACAGCATCGGTCTTTTTGTTTTCAATAATGTGCTTCTGGTCATGGATTAAAGCCAAAAGTTGTTGCTTCTCAGATCCCGTCTTATTGGGTGCTCTACTTCTCTTTTTGCTCATATTCAATCACAATAATTCAACTCACATTGGTCATTGGTCGTTACTTGGTGATGGGCCAGAACAATGTTCTTTATTACCCCTCAATCGGAATGAATTAGCTTGAGTTGATATTATTAGATAGTTGTAAAGTGATAATGACGAGGTGTAATGGTGTGATGATAATGATGAAATATATGATGAATTTTCTTGATTGGGGTTGGTTACAGTAAAGGTTTAATCTAGTATTATCAGTGGACGTCGAACTAGGTTTGGCGCTTCGTTTGAGTAGTTGGAAAGTGCTTTAATGAGTGGATTACGATGGTCCTCGTTGATAGCTCTTGATTTACTAGCAGTTTCATAAATTAGATCTTTGATTAAGATACAGTCCGCTTCTTGATGGATTTGGGTGTTTCGCATGAACCAAGGAGCTGATAGACACATTCTTAAGCACTTGTTTTGTTCTGTTTGGGGTTTTTTTATGTGACAGTTACTGGAATGGCCCCATACTGATGACGCGTATGTGAAAATTGGTCTGATCATAGTTTTGTATGTTAGTATTTTATTCTTCTTGCTCATTTTGCTTTTTCGACAGATTATAGGATACAGCAGTGATTTGGCCATGTGAGCTTTTCTTATTACATGATTTATATGTGGTCCAAAAAGTAGTTTACGATCAAGTATGACTCCTAAGTACTTGGCTTGGTTTACCCATGGAATGTTTTCGTCAAACATTACAATGTTGTCTGTTGGTTGTTTCATAGATCTTGTAAATATAATAGCTTTACTTTTTGATGCGTTCACTTGTATCCTCTATTTACTAAACCATTCTTCAACTTCATCAATCGCATTTTGTAACTTGTTTGTTAATAGTTCAATATTTTTAGACGTTGCAAGAATTGCAGTGTCGTCTGCGAAAAGGGCTAATTGAGTCTCTTTAGGAACAGGTAAATCTGCTATAAAGATGTTAAACAAATGTGGTGATAAAACAGATCCTTGCGGAACGCCTGATCTGATTGGTCTGTTTGTAGAATTCAGTTGATTGTACTTTATTTGAAAATTACGTTTGAGCAAAAAGGACATAATTATTTGAATCATTGCCAGTGGATATCGATTTTAAAACATTTTGTAAATTAAACCGTTATGCCATACTTTGTCGAAAGCTTTTGCTACGTCTAAAAATACCGCACCTGTTAATCTTTTATGGTTCATGTTTTGGTAGCAAATTTCAACTACTCTCTGGACTTATACAGTAGAATGACTTTCTTAAAAACCGAACTGTTCATCTGGTAGAATTTTTAATTCATTAATCATTTCCTTCAGTCGGGTTAGGATTATTTTTTCTGCTATTTCAGCGTTGCTGGAAAGATTGGTCTGTGATTTTGTGGAAATTTTTGATCTTTTCCTGGTTTTGGAATCAAAATTATGTCAGCAATTTTCCATTGTTGCAGAAAGTGTCTTAGTTTGAGAACGGAATTGATAATTTCAGTCAAATATATCAAAAATAAATTGGTACATGTTTTAACGCAGAGTTGTTTATTGGCATCAGGTCCAGGTGCCTTTCTTTTTTTGCAGTATTTGATGATAGAAGTCATTTCTGTCAGCGTTGTTGAATCAATTGAAGTTTGATCTTCATTGTTTTGTAAGTTACGTTTTACATAACGGTTCACATGTTCAATGTAGTCCAAGTCTGCATTGGTGTAATTTGGAGAGCATTGGTCTTCAAGTGAGTCAGCAAACGCTTCAGCTTTTTCTTTGTCTGAATGAACTAAACCATTTCTGCCGTGGATTGGATTGGGGTATACTGTTTTGTTTTTCAAAGCTTTTGCCATTTTCCAGAGAGAATTGTCAGTGGGTTCAAGCGATTCAACTTGGTCCTGCCATTTTTTATTGTGATAATCACTAAGAGCATATCGTACCCGAGTTTGCAAGTTATTGAGAATTGTTTTGTCGACTGGTGCCAGGGTTGATTGAAATTTTCCTTCGGCTTTGTTCTTCATTCGAATTAACTGTTTAATGTCTGCTGGAATTTGTAGAGTTTCTGTTTTTCGCATATATTTTGAGTTACTGATTGCGTCGTTTAACAGGTTAGTGAATGTGCTGACATGATTTTCAACATCTTTTTTTGAATTGATGATTGGTTGAATAATTTCTTGGTGAGACAGATTTTCTTTAAATGTTTTCCAATTAACTGAAGGAGTAGTGTTGTCGGGTTTGTTTGTATTTTTTCCCAATTATAGTAGTACTGGGTTATGATCTCAGCTTAATTCATTCACCGTGGTTATAATAGTTGAATAAGTAATGTTCTGAAGCACTGCTATATCAAGAACATCAAGAATACCAACACTACCATAGTGGGTAGGTTCAGAAGGTCCCAAGACTAATAAATTGTTGGTTGAAACGTATTGGAACAAAACATTGCCTTTTTGATTAAGATGATGGCAATTTCAGTTTCTATGTTTTCCAGCTGCTATAGTCGGCCTGTTGATGTAAAAAATAAGATCCAAGTCTGAGTTGATAAGCTGTTTTATGCGTATTGGGCCAGCGTTTGACATGATGATTTTAATTGTAATGTGTTCTAAATTTGTTGTGTTTGGCTGGGCAACAAGAGTGTGATTTATGTTACGATTAATATAGATGGCTGTACCGCCTCCTTTGCCTACTGTTTGATCTGTTTTGTATAAGTTAAAGTCCTGTATTTTTGGATTGTCCGCTGGTCTGGTATGAGTTTCGCTAATTAACATTACGTCAATACTATTTTCTTTAATGAATTCTGACAGTTCATATTTTTTATTCAATAGCCCGTTGGCGTTCCAAAAAGCCATGATTAGTGAAGATGGATTATATTTGCTTATAATCATTAAAATTAATTTAGAGCTAAATTCAAAAGTGCTTGAGTGTTATAATAGCTATTTTTCTAATTTTGACATGTAAAATGTGACTTTTAAAAATCGATTATAGTTGGCAAACGGCACATTTTACGCAACTGGTGATGAAATGAAAAATATTTTATTCACAATCGTTATTGTAATGTTGTGATTACCAACGATTTAGAGGTCGGGAAGTTGAACATTACATACCTAGGTTCGTAATACTGTCAAATAATAAATATGATTGTTTGACACTTGCAACAGTAGAATTTACACAAGTATTTAATGTATTTCGCTATTTCCACACTTTTAATTACATTTAAAGATTAATCTAGTCCAACAGCACAACAAATTAATGAACTATCGTAAAAAACAACACGCAACACTGTATTTTTGTTTTGAACTGGAGTTTTGACAACTGCAATTTCACTCCAGATTTGCTGATTGAAAAGTGCATTTCCACCACGGTCGAAAATGTGTTTTTATTCATACATTTTTAATTATTTTTTTGATAATAAATTGTTCGATTGTGAATAAAATAGTATACATACCTCGGTGGGAATTTCATTACAGCCTCGCGCTTATATCTGCAGATATTAGCCCTCGGCTGTAATGAATATCATTCCCAACTCGGTTGTAATATACTATTATTTACAATCATATATGTAATGACGCAGTTTCTGTATTTTTGAAAGTTTGAAAATGATACATTGTTGACTTTTACTTTCCTCTCTAGGGTGGAAAGTGTTCACTTTCCACCCAAGAGAAGACTTTCCAACCTCGAATTTCCATAGAACCAACACAATAAATAGTATATTACAAACCGAGGTGGAAAGTGTTTCATTTCTGTCGAGAGATAAGATAGTTGACCGAGGCGCGAAGCGCCGAGGTCAACTATTTCTCGAGACAGAAATGAAACTTTCCACCGAGGTTTGTATACTATTTTATTTACAATTATACATAAAATTAAAAATAATTGATAATAAATTTAAATTTCTGAAGTTTTGAACCGTCAAACCAACATTAAAACAAAATTCCGATCAATATCAAGCTGGTAATTTTGTTTTATTGTGTTGGTTCTATGGAAATTCAAGGTTGGAAAGTGTTCTCTTGGGTGGAAAGTGAACACTTTCCACCCTAGAGAGGAAAGTAAAAGTCAACAATGTATCATTTTCAAACTTTCAAAAATACAGAAACTGCGTCATTACATATATGATTGTAAATAAACAAAATTACCAGCTTGATATTGATCGGAATTTTGTTTTAATGTTGGTTTGACGGTTCAAAACTTCAGAAATTTAAATTTATTATCAATTATTTTTAATTTTATCTCTCGACAGAAATGAAACACTTTCCACCTCGGTTTGTAATATACTAATTCTAATTTTTACAAAAACCTTCTCAAAAAAGAGTTTTTTAAACTTATGGTATTAATAATTTAGTGAATTTTATCAAAACAAGTA
Organism: Cryptophagus acutangulus; assembly: GCA_963556235.1. Lineage (NCBI taxonomy): Eukaryota > Metazoa > Arthropoda > Insecta > Coleoptera > Cryptophagidae > Cryptophagus > Cryptophagus acutangulus. The sequence continues at coordinate 753,774 of OY744563.1, forward strand.
GGCTTTATTCGGACCTTTTCATCACCAGTTGTGAAATATTTTTCATTTCATCACCAGTTGCGTAAAATGTGCCGTTTGCCAACTACAATCGATTCTGAAAAGTCACATTTTACATGTCAAAATTAAAAAAAAAAAAAAACGTTTTGGTTTCATTCGGTGATGCATTCGTTTTGCTAAATGCGGTTAACATGTCGCTTAAGATTCGAGCAATTTCTTTGAAATTTTTATTAGGAGCTTGTTCCTGGTGAATAATGCCATTTGTAGCGTTTGTTAGATTTGGCAGCGGTGGAAAGTTGTTGCTGCTTGGAGTGAATTGTGGTGTAGCGGCATTTTTATTTCACGGAATGGCTGACGTTAAGTTTTTATTCGAGATGTTGGCAATATGTTTCGGACATCCTCGGAAGTTAGATGTATGGGTTCCAGCGCAATTTGCGCATGTCGGTGGTTCCTTTTTGGCTTTGGGTCATTCGTAAGAAGGATGATTTTTCCACATTTTACGCATTTGTAGTCAGAATTGCAGTTGGATTGCGAGTGTCCAAAAAGTTGGCATCTGTAGCACTGTCCAGAAGAAGCAGTGTTGCGCAGAGGCTCTACGGTTATATTAATATGGGCAACATTTAGTAATGTCGTAATTTTTTTGCTGATCGCGAAATATTACAACCAGCAATAAAGGCAGACTCTAGGCACACGCATTAAAATGCTGAAACATTGTTTGATAGTACTTACACCACTCACTGAAGGCGCTAGTGTGTCGAACTGTCATGCTATAAATTGAGATGTAAGTCACCCATCTATAATCATTCTGAACAAACGTCAGTTGTTTGTATTGACGTTTGAATTTTTTTCTAAAGTTTTTAATTTTCATTGAAAATGGGTTATTCTTGTGCTGTGATTGATTGTACATCGAAAAGTACGGATAAAATTTATCAAATGCATCGATTTCCCTTGGATGCCGAAGTAAGTATTACTTTTTTGTATTAAATTAGGTATTAATAATTAATTTATGGACAATTTTATGATAAATTTAAACCAATTTAACCAGTCGTCATCGTCATTATGACATGTACAGTTGCTTTAATTGATTAGTAAACTAGCCCAGATGCAAAAAATTTAGCAATAAATAAATCCAATGCACTAATCTGCAGACACGGTTTTACGAGAACGCCGCGTAGAAACAAACATACACTTAATTTAATTTAATTTGCCAGAAAGACGAAAGTCCATAGCCGATTGTTCTTGTGATAATAAAGATTTAGTAATATTTAATTGATTGCTATATTAAATAATATTTTATCAAATCACTAAATTCTGAACTATATTTTTTTTGTTTTGCGTTTCTGCAATTTGTACATCACAAACAATGTTTAATGAACAATACTAATAATTCTAATGTTTTTAGAAACATAACAAATGGCTTTCAGCAATAGGAAGACAGGACTTATTGGAGAGAAATCTTGAAGATGTTCGGAACTCATTTAGAGTTTGCTCGAAACATTTTTCAGGCGACCAAAGGACACCAAAAAATAAAAACCGGACCAATTTAAAATTTTCGGCTATACCGAATTTGTTTCTTCCGGAACCGGAATCAAGTAAGTACTTCCTTAGATTTAAAATACTGGAAAATTTATTAACAAAATTTAACATTTTCCTAGGCAGTCTTCTCGAGAATTCTGCAGACGAGTCAATATTTGTTCCTCTAATATCCTCATCGGCCATGGTTTCTGAGCCCAAATCAGGAACATCAAGAGACTGTGTAACGCCAACTTTATCAAAAGGTAAAAATTACATTATTATTATCATATATAATACAACAAGTGGCTGCTATCTTGCCGGCCATTTTTATCTGTCAGATAGATAATGAGTAGCTGTTGCAACGACAATCGCCACGAGCGCTTCAGCGCGAGTGGCGATTGTCTAGAGGCAACAGCTACGAGTTAATCTGACTGGTAAAAATTACCAAAAGATTGCTGCCACGAGTTGTATTCGACAAGACAATCCAATGAATAATTTAAAATGATAAAATCTGATAAAATCAAGGTGCCTTTTTTGTATACAGTTTGTATCTTTTCCTATTTGTATTTTGTATGTCAAAGTGACAAAATACATTTGTAATTCATAAGCTAAGCCAACAATTTCAAGCAATGCAGTTTACAGTGCTACTAGTGCAAGTACTAGGCAAGGAACGCAAATTGTATACAATAATTGCAATGTTAATAACTATCATTAATTAAGTATTATTAAGTGTATTAAATTTCGTTATTCTTGTTAACGTTTCATTTTTTTGACAGCGACAATCGTACATTTTTGACAGCAACAATCGAACATTTTTGACAGCGACAATCAAACATTTCTGACAGCGACAATAGCATATCTAGGTTTCTTGTCGTAATAATAGCCTTCTTTTTAGTTTATCAGAGTAACATTTAGAACATGAATTGGATTGTCATTTTAATAATTTTCAAACTTTACAAGTTAAATTGTGTTAAGTTGGATTAATACTCTGAGTATTAAGATTTAGTTGAGCTGAAGTCGTATACTTCTTTTAAAACGTTATACATAAGTTATTATAGTCAATTTTTGAATTTAAGCTTATAATGAAATATATGGCAAGGCAAGGTCATTAATGTATGATGAAAATTATATTTTAATTAAGTTAATGGGGTTTACATTTTTATAATGATATTTTATAAGTTACTTGAGATTGGTTGGGCGTGAAATCTAATTAAAATTGTATTTTAAAAGCTACTGGCTATTATAATTACATTATAAGTAATTATAAGATTAGTAATATATAGTTTTTGCTCGATTTTATTTTATTGATTAAATTTTGTAGTTTTTTTTTCAGATAATTCATCAGGTCTTCTTAGATCAGTGGAAGCAATACGAAAACTGCAGTTGACCCCGAAAGCTCGAAGATTTTACGATGTGGCATCAAAATTAGTGCGGTCATCTAGACAAATGAAGCACAGTAGCAACCGTACCAGGATTACACATGCTATTGAGTTCACAAAAACTCAAGACTATCTCCGGACCAAGCTGAATCCGACAAGCTTTAGATTTGTGATGTCACTAGTGACTCAATAATTAAAAACCAGCAGAGGATGTCGCTTCTCTTTGGATGACAAAGTCTTCGCTTTAAGTTTGATGAAGCAAAGTGCAAAGGGATATCGGCTTTTAAGAAGAACGTTTGCTCTTCCAAGCCGTCGAACTTTGATGCGGTTACTTCAGAAAGTTCCACTTGGTTCAGGTCTCAATCAGGCCGTACTTGATGACTTAAAATTAGCTGTTGCGAAAATGGAAAATGGAAGTTTGGCATGGATGTAAATGACCTCGTCAGAAACATTCAGAATGTAATTCGAGCTCTTCACGAAATCAATTTAATGGTTGTGGCTTGTGTTTGCGACCAACATCGAACCAACATCAAAGCCATAAAAAATCTTCGGGAAAAGACAAATGAGGTACACTTACGAGAAGGAAAGGAAAACCGCATGTTTGGCTTTTCAGTTGACGGAGCGGAAATTATTCCCTTATTTGATGTTCCGCATATGCTGAAATGTGTTCAAAATAATTAATGGGGTAGGCTCCTCATTCGAGAAATGCGTTTATATTAATTTCATGTAATAGTAGGGGTACATAATATACTTGTTAAGTAATAATTTGTTTTAAAATGATTATACTTGTTGAAAAAATAAATGTTGAAAATGATTCATTAATTATTCATATCATTTCTGTGACGTAGTTTGTTAATATACAAAATTACAGGAATCTGTAAAAAACTAATTTGATTTCTACATAATTTTTCAAAATCATGAAAGCTTGCTTTACGGATGCTTGCTTATAAATTAAACTTCAGATTAATTCATATTATCTGCTAGTGTAAAAATATATATTACAGAGACGATGAGTAGCGTCAGCTCCATTTAACTAAAAAAATGCTGTGTTAATACATGCAACAATACTGCAAGTGCTTGTCCTACCAAGTTATTTACTCGAGTTATTATTTATTTGGTGACATATGAAAGTAATTATATTAGTTCCATCTAGTGTTTATACAGTGAATTAAATATTAACAAACTACGTCATTAATTTCAAAAAACGTTTTCCCGCCACTCCATCCTTACTCTTTTTTTAGGCTTAATTTAAATTAAAAAAAATTGCAAAATTTTTTATTAGCATTTTTTATATGTCCTTCAAACGATAGCATTTTTTTCTCAAATTAGGAGGTGAGCCCATTGTGAAGATCAAGTGGCGTCGTGGGGCAACATTACGCATTTGCATGAGTACGATGTGGGTAGTCCCGACACAAGGATGCTAGTAGTGTAAGATGTGAGTTCTGGAACACAAAGGGATGCCGCCGTTCAATGTAAACAAATGAGTAGCGTTATCATGTATATTTCTGAGAATTTTGTGTGATAAATGTCGGCATCGATTGTAATAATTGTAATCATATGTGATAACACATGTATAAATGTGTGATAAGTAACTGACCATTTTAAGCCATGGGGATTCTGAAACAATGACGTCATTGTATAAAAAAATTGTAGCCAGAACGTATATACGGATACTGGAACAAAATGCTGACATAGCGTTAAAGACCCTGGGGATACTAGAACAGCGCAGTGCATGACAAAATCTGTGTTTAGCAGCGCAATTTTATTTTCTACATGTACGCTTATGAGAGGTACTGAAACACTACATATTTTGCTGTGCCCATTAAGAATTTTTAATAATAAACCAAGACTTTACATTTGTAGGTTTCTAATGTTTAAAAACACACAAAAAAAAAATTAATTTTATATGTAAAAGTGTTAAATAAATAAAACTCAGTTATCTCAGTTAATCAACTTTATTCATCACATTCATCATCATCATCAAAGTACGTAGGCTATAAACTTTTTTTTTTCTTGTTTTTTCTTATGCGACCAAGTGTTTTGCAGATGGAAAATTCGTACCAATCATACATACAGTCTGTGTTAGAAAAAGTAAATCGTCCACAGCAACAACAAATTAGAAAACGAAATGTTCGGGGTGAATTTATAAATCCAGTGTTAAACCAGAATAATAATCGGTCTATAGTGGAAATTAACGAACCACAAATTAAATACAAAAAAATAAGTGATAATAACAAATACTCTAGTTATATAAATACAGTGTTAAATAAAGTTGTAAATAAAAATGTGCATCAAACAAATGTTTCCGATAAGGAATTGGAATTAATTCAAACAGAATCAGCTTTCCAACGGCGAATGCTAACAAGTACAATATTAAACACTAATAAAGTATTAGACCCAAAGCGTTTTTTGCAAACAACATTTAATTTAATTCAAACAAAATTAAATGAACTTAGAAATATAGCACCGATTAAAGCACAATTATGTTTAGTTTGTGAAATGATTCTTCCAAAAACCGAAGAGGTAAAGACAATTTATTTTAATTCAAAATATGAAGTGATTTATCAGAACAATGAACTGAAGAAATGGTACGATGAAGCCAATGAAAAAATTTTAACAAAGCTGCAAGAATATCAAGAGCGAGATAGTGGTTGGGCCCTACACAACATTATACAGGTTAATTTAAATGTTAATAAATATGTTCCTTTTACTGTGGGCAGTAATTTTTATACTTTGCCTAAATATGTTCAGGCTAAAAAAGCAGTAATAAATGTACAATCCAACGATGAATGTTGCTTTGCCTGGGCTATAGTTTCAGCCCTTCGACCAGCTAAACATAACCCACACAGAGTTTTGTCTTATCCACACTTTAGAGACATTCTTAATTTAGATAAAATTTCATTTCCCATGGATTTGACTCAAATTCCAAAATTTGAAGAACAAAATAATATGTCTATTAATGTATACGCGTTGAAAAATTACAGCGATTGGCTTGTTATGAGCCGACAAAATCTCCCTGATTTTACCAACTTCTGGGTTCACAACAACCCGACGCTAACACCAACGTACAAATCCACACAGAGTACAATGACCAAAGAAAACAATACGGAACAACATCAAACGAAATCTATTTAAGAACAGCTTACAAAATCTAAACCTTTTATACGATACAATCAAGCGATGGCAAAGTTACAACAACAACGATTTTTGCATTATTGATCGCACACGAACAACCAATCACAGTCAAGCTACTAAGACAATCAGTGTTGCCAACAAAAACTACAAAATATCACCGCCTTATGTATTACTTGTTGCCTATTCGTATATAAGAAAATAAATTAAATGAATATAGACGCATGAATACGTCCCACTACGAAAATAGCGTATGGTCCCGACATTCTCCCACCTGAGAGACTTATAGTGAAACTAAAGTCACTCATAAACAAAGGGAGCATACACCTTACAAAAAATTAAAAAAATGTATGAGAAAACAATCTTATAAATAAACAATGATTAACTAAACCTCTCAGGTTTTCTTAAGATTCGCCCACTTCGAGAACTCTTAGGCTCAACGGATACTCTGCTTTTCACTCGCGCACTTTCACTGTCACTGATTGCGAGGGTTTCATCTTCTACACCCGCACTTTCACCTAACCCCTTTGATGGTTGATGAGTTGAGGAGCCTCCTTCCGTGGTCGATTGCAGCTCGGATCCATCTATTACCTCCAGGGGATAGAGTCGTTGAATCGGACGCAGTAGTTGTCCACGTGCCGTTTGCACACGCACCAGACGAATTTTACCATCCTTTCCAGGAACTAGTTCAACTACCTTTCCCAAAGGCCAATTCATTCGCTTCTCGTTATCATTTCCGATAATCACAACTTCATTTAGCCGCACTGCACGCGACGGTTCTGTTTTATTCACTTGTTTCAATTGTCCTAAATACTCGCTTCGAAAACGCGCCCGAAGTACTTCTCTTAGTCTTTGCTTATACACGACCCGACGAGTTAAAGACGCTTTGTCCACCGTGTCACATTCAGGAACTCCACATTCCACTATCTCCTGCAGAAACATACTTGGAGTTAGGGGCACCAAATCCAAGGGATTGTCAGATACATAGGTAAGTGGTCTTGAATTGACAACAGATTCACAATCGCAAATGACCGTCAACAATTCTTCATAAGACAAACAAGCCCGTTGTAAAATTCTTCGCAGAAGTTGCTTCAAAACGCCCACAAGTCGTTCCCAAAACCCTCCCCACCATGGGGCACTGGGTGGATTAAAACGCCAAGTAATTCGTTGCGCCGCACTAAAATCACTTATGTCGTTCCAGTTCAATTGCGAAAAACAATTTTCCGCACCAACAAAGTTGGTCCCATTATCGCTATAAATGGTTGTTGGTCTACCTCGTCTAGCGATAAATCTACGAAGCACTTGGATAAATTCTGATGTTGAGAGAGACGTCGCAAGTTCAAAATGTACAGCACGATAAACGGCGCAAGTAAACAGACAAATCCAGGCCTTCTCCCCAGATTTCAAAAACAAAGGTCCGGCAAAATCGACTCCTGTCACCTCGAACACCGCTGCTTCTCTTACTCTGTCTAGCGGCAATACTGCCGGGTTTTCCTCAAAATGTTTTGAAATTTGTCTTCTACAAACAGAGCATTTACTTATTATCGATCTCAAAGTTTTTCGACCTCCAAGTATCCAATACTTTTCTCGTAGGATACATAATAAACCTTGTGTACCCACGTGACAAGAACTTGCATGAGTATCGAAAATTAAATTACTCACCAACAAGTTTTTACAAGGCAATAAAATTGGGTACCTAAAATCTTCCACATCCAATCTTTCTGAGATTCTTGATTTTAACCGAATCAGTCCCAACTGATCTTTAAACGGATTCAAGTTGCGGAGAGACTTCACTTTAAGGTCCGGGAAACTTTCAGCTTGGACCAATTTTAAAACAAAGACTTCAGCGTTTTGAATTTCTTTTGTTGTTAATGTTCCTCTATGTTTCTCCACAGGATTTCTTGCATTATGAGCAAATCTAAAAATCCACGCAATCATCCTAAGTGTCTTGTTGTATTTGGAGAAACGATCAAGATGCCAATCTATAGATTCGATATTCACCATTGCAGTAATAGGAGTTTTCCTTCTTTCTTGACTGATCTCCTCTTCATCACATTTTAAAGGATCTATTGGCCAAGTTTCCGGTTCTTGATACAACCACAATGGGCCCTTCCACCATTTTGACTTAACTAATTGTCTAATAGAACATCCTCTTGATGGAAGATCAGCAGGATTCATACTACCGGCGATGTGTCTCCACGATTTCGTTGAAGTCAGTGATTTAATTTCTTGTACGCGATTTCGAATGAACGTAGACCATTCTTCTTCCCTTTGAATCCATGAAATCACCGTAGACGAATCGGACCAAAAATAACTATTTATCGGATGTTTGAAGTTTTCTATTACGCTGTGGTATAGCCTTGATCCAATTGTAGCTGCCAACAACTCTAGTCGGGGAATCGTTATCTTCTTCAACGGCGTAACTCTTGCTTTAGCCGCCAATAAATGCACAAAAACTTCATTGCCATTGCGTATTCTTATATAAATTACGGCTGCGTAAGCATCTTTGCTCGCGTCGCAAAACAAATGTATACTACATTCTTGGTGATTTTCTGCTCCCCATTTAATCCATCTAGGTATCTTGATGGTAGACAACAACTCAAGTTCCTTTGTCCAGTTACAAAATTCCTCTCTAATTTCTTCATCAACGGGACCATCCCAACTTAGTTTCTGTTTCCAAGTCCTTTGCAGTAATAACTTTGGAAGCAATGTCGAGGGACACGTATATCCTATAGGATCAAAAACCTTTTGGGCTATCGAAAGAATGTGACGTTTCGTGATTGGCAAAGCTTCGAAACTATCTGTAACACTACTATTGCATATAGCTAAATCGTCGTTAGTTGGATCCCAAGACAACCCGAGCACACAGAGTGGTTCAACTCTTTTTCCTTCCTCATCCTTGGTTGTATACTCCCACCCTCTGAGTTCGAATCGACCTTCGTTCATAATCGTCGTAGATTGTTTAATAAACTCAATCACATAATCCTCATCTTCCAAGCTAGTGACACAGTTATCAACATAAAAACTTTCAGCCAATTTTTCCACGGTTTCAACCGTATAAGAAGCGGTCAACAATGCCCTTTGTTTGCATTGCGACAAATGATGTTCAATTGTAGCGCCAAGCAAAAATGGACTGCTACTTACTCCAAAAACAACTCTTTTATGCCGGAAGGTCTTTTCTTTTCCACTCGAATCTAACCACAAAAATCGGAGAAAATTTCTTTCTGTCTGGTGCAGACTGATTTGTAGAAAAGCCTTTTTAATATCTGAAATAACTCCATACTGAAACATTCTAAATCGCAGGAGCATGGAAGGAATCGATTCAATAAAATTGGGACCGATTTCCAAACAACTATTTAACGACGGTTTTCCCTTTTCAGACGAAGACGCATCGAAAACTGGCCTAATTCTGGTCGTACTATTTTCCTTTACAACAGCTCGGTGCGGTAAATAATGAGCTGGATCGTTCAACTCGTTTAATGGGACTTCTTCAATTATATCTTCTTGAAGCCAATCCTTAAATACTTGATCGTATTGTTCTAATAAGTGGTCTCTTTTCAATTTTCTAACCGTAGAGTCTAGCCTTTTTTTTGCAACAGAATAATTACTTGACAACGGTGGATGACCTTCCGTCCAAGGAAGAAATACTTCATAACGGCCATTTTCGTCTAAAGTGACAGTTTCTTGAAACATCCTTTTCGCGGCTAAAGCCAGTTCTTGACGGTTTTTTGCTTCAGTAGGATCAACAATACCTAGGACATCTAATTCCCATAGGTCAGAAATGGGAGCGTCTTTGATTAACATCGACAAGGTCGTTAAACTAGTATTCATTTCAGTACTGGGAATTTTACCCATTATTGTCCAACCAAGTAAAGTATGAATAGCGACAAGTCCAGATTTTAAAGAATGACGTTGTCCAGTAAATAACTTGCCCATTACATCAGCTCCAAGAAGTACCTCTATAGGTCCAGAATTACCAACATCGCTTAAGTAAATATTTGACATTTTCAACTCTTCTATCCAGTCACCAAAACAAATCGGTTGAACATTACTACAAATCTGGCTTTGATCCAGGGCTTCGAGTGTACATGAATAGTTGCCACTTTTTAGTTTAATTTGATAGCAATGATGGAATTGGGGTGTCGTATTTTTCCCACCAAATAAAGCATGGCCAAGTGTTACACTTCGCGTGGGAACATAACCCAATTCTTTCGCCGTAGAGCTTAAAATATAGGAACGCTGTGACCCCGTATCCATCAAAACTCGAAGGTCACGAAAAACTGATCCATTATACGCAGTCACTTTTAACGTTTGCAAAAAGACATGAGAATTAGTGTGACAAGAAAGTGCTTGTTCGGGAGGTTTTCTGTCTTCTTGTCGAACCTTGTCCTTACTAGATGACTGCCCTTTGTCTTCTCTCTTATTAGCAAACGATTCTGGACACAACAAAGTAGAGTGTGATCTACCACAAACTAAGCAAGTCGTTCGTCCCCGACATTTTCGAGCCATGTGTCCCAGTTTAAGGCACTTGTAACACGCCCCCTTTTTTGTGAGAATTTCCCTTTTTTCATCTAGCGAAAATTTCTTAGCTTTAAAACAACTTTCGCTATCATGTGCTCCTTCACAAAAAATACACTTGGCAACATCGCAATTAACAAGACCAGTAGCCGTTGCGGTTCGTTCTTCATAGGACTTAAACGCCGACTTTGGTTTGAATTTACTTGAATTAAATGGTTTTTTATCCGAAAAAGACATGTTAATACCGAAACTTTCCGTGGCGAGTAATATTCGCTGCTCGTTTTCTACTTCCGATCTTAAAAATGCCATTAAACCATTTAAACGACTTTGCAATGGTGAAAGTTCAGATTTGTTTCCATCGGTTTTGCAACCGTCAATGTATTGGTTCGAACGCTGCCAAGCTCTTAGTAAGTGTTCAGGTAAGCACGACTCTATTAACGGAAATAACATCGACGCGCAATTCTGTTTTGTTATTCCTAAAGTTTCAAGGGCACGTAAATGACTTTCAATTTTGTCGTAAAGTGTAGAAATATCTGGCTTTTCTTGAGCGGTTGCATTACTTAAAATAAGTTTTAATAATTCTCTGACGTAAACTTCGATAAGAATGTCGTCACGACCGAATCTCGACTTTAAGCTGTCAATAATTTTTTCATAATTTCCATGCATTGCCGGAAAACTCTCCACTAACTGACGTGCTTTGCTACCCTCCACTGTAGCCTGAACAAGATATACAATTTTATCATGCAAATCAATCTCTGGGTCATCGTGTATCTTTTTAAATTGAGCCCAAAAACCTAACCATTCTCGTACATCTCCGCTAAATTTCTTGAATTCTATAGTCGGTAGTTTAAACTTTCTTTTACCTTGTCCTTCCAACGAACTTGCGACGCTTCTCTGGCTGGCGTGGTCATCCTGGTGTTCCGAATGGTGCGAAGGCGATTGCGAATATGTGTCATTCTCGTTTTCCATCAAAAACTCTTCCACTTTTAGCTTCATCTCGGTGTACTTCTTAAAATAATTGTCGCAGCCGTCCATTTCAGCAGTTAGAACCTCTTCTTCAGCATCTGCTTCCAAAAGGGCCGAATAAATTTTCGCATCCACAATTTCGATACTCGCGAACTTTTGTTGCACTATTTGCCACGAAACTTTAACGCTATTAACGGATTTTTCTTCGGCCGATAAAAAAACTTCCAGTTCGTTCGCATTTTTGGTAAAAGCCGCGCGACACACCGTACGACTTTTCTTGTTGATTTCCATCTTAATTTCTATATCGAATGTATTCTGTGACAAACCCGGCAACAACCACCAGTCGTTCTAATATCTGAATTACGAGGCAAAGTTTGTCACTCGCGTTCACGTGTAGTTTCTTTGTTCTTAGACCCCTGTCCTGTCACGGTCGCCATTATGTTATGAGCCGACAAAATCTCCCTGATTTTACCAACTTCTGGGTTCACAACAACCCGACGCTAACACCAACGTACAAATCCACACAGAGTACAATGACCAAAGAAAACAATACGGAACAACATCAAACGAAATCTATTTAAGAACAGCTTACAAAATCTAAACCTTTTATACGATACAATCAAGCGATGGCAAAGTTACAACAACAACGATTTTTGCATTATTGATCGCACACGAACAACCAATCACAGTCAAGCTACTAAGACAATCAGTGTTGCCAACAAAAACTACAAAATATCACCGCCTTATGTATTACTTGTTGCCTATTCGTATATAAGAAAATAAATTAAATGAATATAGACGCATGAATACGTCCCACTACGAAAATAGCGTATGGTCCCGACAGGCTTATCTTAACTGATTGTGGTGATGATGATGTATGTGAAATTGAATCAATAAATAGAAAAGAAAATACAAATGTTAAATATGAGATATTGCCTGTATATATATCAAATAATCATAAAAATGTACATATTAATTTATTAATGGCAGAGATTCCCGAAAAAAATATAGTAGAAGAACATACACCAAAATATCATTTCTGTTGGATTAAGAATTTATCTAGATTAGTGAGTAGTCAAATGACAAGTCAGCATCGCGGCTCTCGCTGGTTATGTGATAAATGTTTATGTTATTTTTATCAGGAATCTAAATTTAAGCAACATAAAATTGATTGTTCAAAGGCGGCTCCCGCAAAATGTGTCATGCCAACTGAATCTACTAAGTGGCTTTATTTCAAAAATCATAAAAATAAGGAAATGCTTCCTTTTATAATTTATGCAGATTTAGAATGTCTTATTTTACCTATTGATACATGCGAACCTACTAACTCTCAAAGTTATACAAATGCATACCAAAAACACGTACCATGTAGCATTTCTTATTATTTAAAATGTAATTTTGATGACGGATATTCAGAATTAGAATTATTCAGAGGTGAAAATTGTATTGAATGGTTTGTAGATAAACTAAATACAATTACAGAGAAAGTAGCAGCCATTTATGCAGATAAAAAAGAAATGCTAACACTATCACAAGTGGAATTGGATGAGTTTGAACATGCCAATATTTGTCATATTTGTGAAGGACCATTTATACCACCTTCAGATTATGCATTAGAAGGAGAGGAAGAAGATTTATTAACCAAAGTTAAAGATCATTGTCATTTGACTGGTAAATTTAGAGGAGCTTCTCATGTTAGTTGTAACCTTAATTATAAACTTCCATCAGATATAGTTGTAGTTTTTCATAATCTTCAAGGTTATGATGCACATTTTATTATTCGAGAATTGCATGAAAAAAAAATCAAAGATCGTAATGGTGAAGTGCATATTAAAAATCCAGGGATAATTAAAGCAATTCCTATAAATAAAGAGAAATACAAGTGTTTTACTAAATATAATTGTTCTAATACAATGAAACTAAGATTCATAGATTCTTTTAATTTTATGGCTTCATCTTTAGATAAATTGTCGTCATACCTAAAAGAATATAATATTACCAAAGAATATTTTAAAAATGTGGCAGACTCAAAATTAGCTCTCTTACTTAGAAAAGGCGTACTTCCATATACCTACTTAGACAGCTTTAAGCGTTTTGAAGAAAAATCATTACCTGATAGAAAATATTTTTTTAATAACTTAACTCAGACTGATATTAAAGATGATGAATATGCTCATGCTCAAAAAGTGTATTCAGAATTTGATTGTAAAAACTTAGGAGAGTACACAGACATATATTTAAAAACTGACGTTCTTTTGCTAGCGGATGTATTTGAAGAATTTCGTCTTTTATGTAAAAAAACCTATGATCTAGATCCTGCTAATTATATTACCGCTCCCGCACTATCTTGGGACAGTTTATTAAAATCAACAAAAATTAAACTTGAATTGATGACAGACATTGATATGTTATTGTTTATAGAGAGAGGTATTCGTGGTGGTATTAGTCAATGTTGTAATCGATATGCTGTTGCTAATAATCGATACATGCCAACTTTTGACGAATCTCAACCAGAATCATACCTCATTTATTTAGATGCAGTGAATTTATATGGATGGGCAATGTGTCAATGCCTTCCTACCGGAAATTTTAAATGGCTTAATGAAAACAAATGTAAACACTTCAATGTATTGCAAATTCAAGATGATTATAAAAAAGGGTATATATTAGAAGTTGATTTAAACTACCCTGAAAATTTACATGATTTTCATAGGGATTTTCCATTTTGTCCAGAAAATAAAACTCCAATTAATGGAAAACACCCAAAACTTTTAACAACTTTAGAATCAAAAAGCAAATATATTATTCATTATAGAAATTTGAAGCAGTGTCTTAATCATGGCTTAATTATTACCAAAATTCATCGTATATTAGAATTTGATCAATCAGCTTGGATGCGTCCATACATTCTCAAAAATACAAAATTGCGAATGGAATCAACTAACGAGTTTGAGAAAAGTTATTATAAATTGAAAAATAATAGTGTTTTTGGTAAAAGCATGCAAAATGTTAGGAAAATGCGTGATATAAAATTAGTTTCGGAATGGGAAGGTAGTTATAGGGCTGGAAAATTCATGGGTAAACCAAACTTTAAAGATAGGGTAATATTTGATGAAGATTTTGCAGCAATTGAGTTAAATAGATTAAAAATAAAATTTAATAAGCCTCTATATGTAGGAATGGCTATTTTGGATATTAGCAAATGTTTAATATATAAGTTTCACTATGAATATATGAAAAATAAATATGAATCAGCAAGCTTAAAACTTTTATATACAGACACGGATTCATTAATTTATTCCATAATAACAAATAACTTTTATGAAGATATATTTCCAGACTTAAAACAATGGTTTGATACGTCTGATTATGCTGAGAACAATTGTTATAATTTCCCCAGAATTAATAAAAAAGTTTTAGGACTATTCAAAGACGAATTGAGTGGTCAAATTATGGATAAGTTTGTGGGTTTGCGATCTAAAATGTATTCATATTCGATAAATAATAAAGATATTAATAAAGCTAAAGGAATAGGTAAATCGGCTGTTCAAAAGCTGACTTTCGATGAATATAAGAATTGTTTATTTGAACAAGCTAGTTTATATAAATCACAACATAGAATATTATCAAAGCTACATGAAGTTAATACTGTTAAACAAAATAAAATCGCATTAAGTGCTTTTGATGATAAGAGATATATTCAAGAAAATAATATCGATACCTTGCCGTGGGGTCATTATTCTATACAATTATAGGCTAGTTAAAATTGTTGTATTCTAATTTTAAGTAAGTATAGATATTAAGTTGTTTTTGTATTTAATTTTGTTTTATTTTTTTTTTATATAATGTACTTTTGGATAAAAAAAAAATGTTTAATAAGATTTGTGTTGATATTTTTTTGTCGATAATGAGTGTGTGTAAATAAAAAAGTATAAACATATTTCTAGTTTTATTTTTATTAAATAAACACAGATATAAATACCGAGAAATAAATGTACTAATACTAACAAGATTAAGGTACTATAAATAAAATGTATATTACAAGAATTTTATAATAATATTCAATATGTTAAACAATGTAATATTCTCTATAATATATTTAATTTTTAATACAAAATATATTATATGTATATAATAAACTATAGTTACTAAAAACTAATTTTTGTTTGTTTATTGAACATCTTCCGAAATCATATATCAATCAATGACCAATCATTAATATATTTAATTTATTATATTTTGAACAAAGCGTTGCTCAAATATTCTTTGACGATCGTCTGTATTGAAAATCGATTTTATTTTATTTTCAACATGTCCAATTCGGTTTTTAAATCTGCTTTGATCCCTTGCAAACTCTTCCCAAGGTCCTTTTCTCGCTGCTTGATAAGCAAATGACCATTGCACCATTGGGTAAATTTTGTTTTGATTTAGGTCAAAGCGAACGTGGATTTTATTTGCACTATTGTCCGAATTCATTTCTTAATAAGTTTATTATTTGAATGAACATTCTGAGCAGTTACGTATCATCGGTGGAGGACCATCAATCTGATCTCGACTGGATGTATTATAATGTTGAAAACAACGCCTACAGTCATAAATATTTGGATTAAGCTTCAAATTGTTTGATAATTTTTCCCAAACAGATTCTATACAATCAGCGGCAAATGTGGTCAAAAATTCTATTGGTAAACACTCAATTTCTTGAACTGTCATTAACGCAAGTTGCTTCTTTTGGTAAAACGATGAAATTGCTTGACCTATTGTGGGTTTTCGATTTGATATAAACCATTTTTGTAAGAGTTGAGCATTTTTAAAAGCACAATAATTAATATTTGCATTCAAATGTGCTGAAGAGCATTTTTGGAGTACTATTTTTTCTTTTTGTAGTAGCTTCAGAGCAGGGCACCCCATATTTTCTAAGTTCTCAACATTAGAAAAGCCACACTTCTCCAACCATTGTTGTTTATCTAACCCTTTTACATAAATTGTCATAGCCCCATTCAATGCATCATGAAGCACATTGTTTAAATTTTTGTATGGAATTCCAACAGTTTGCCAATGTATACCATGATGATGATTCAGAAGCCAATTCTTTGATGGTTTTTCAGAACATAAATATTCCCAATCATTTGGAGCACTAAATACAAATACTTTTGTATTTTTAGGATCATCAATTGATATTAATGCTACTTCTTTAAAAATAAATTCGGTTTTTTTCATAAAACCTTGAAAATCTGCAATGAACTCCATCATTTGAAAGAAAATGTTACACTAACTTCTGTACTCTACCGCTAATTGGTTTATACTCAACTATTCGATCATGCAAAATTAAACAGTAGGCCGTTGTATTTCGAGGAAACCTTTCCTTTGATTCAAATTCTAAACGAATATCAACAGGGGCAGATTTAAGAGATTCGTTTTGTTGAGAACAATCTATTAGAATAAGCGGAGCAATATTTATAAAATCAGATTTGCTTAACAACGGTTCGCTTTCATGTAAATAATAAGCACTTTGAAATCCTACATACATCTCATACAGTAAAGCATATTGGTTGTGCTCTAAGTCTAAATTCAAATTTCCATATGGATATGATTGGGAATTTAAATACAACTTAACATTATTAAGCCGACAATGATCGAACTTACTGATATCCATTGCAGCATTATTTTTACGACCAGTTTGAAAACCTAGAATTACAAACCGAGGTTTTTCTAATTGAGTAGTAGTTTTTATTGTCCAAATTTGTTTTTCTGTTGTTTGAAGCATAGGATATTCATATAACTCCCATGTTCGAAAACTCATGGAAATTGTTGGATCTTTTTCAATAAAATGTAACATTTCAACCTTATGTTTGTCGGCAAGTGTAATATATGGAACTCTCCACTCAATTTTATTTAAAATAAACTTAAATGGTTCAGCTTCTGTTTGGATAATAGCATTTAAATCAGTTCTTGACCTAACAAGGATAAGTTCATGCTTAACATTAACAATAACTTTTAGATAATCTTCAGCAAAACCCAACAGCATATTAAGCGGTATAACTACATCAAAGTATCCTTCAGCATCGGTAATGTTAGTATCAGGCTTAGGTTTCCATCCAGCATTTTCTAACATTTGACTTTTGTTTACATTAACAGAAAAATATCCTTTTATCGTTGATGTAATTCCAACATTTTTACATCTATCTATTTCTACACCGTTTAATTCGTAACGAATTTCATCAAATAAATGGCATAATCCATTGTTGATAATTTTTGTGTGTGCTACAGCAGTACCATCTTCTTTTAACAATCGACCGAAAATATGCAAACAGCTTTTGTTGGGTCTGACATATAAATCTTGATTTTGAATTGTTATACGAATTTCATCATTGTTGTTAAATGTAGACGATGCATATGGTTGATGTGTATGAATTTCATTATTAGATATCGAATCATCGAACTCTACATTTGCACGAATATTTAGCATATTAGCCATCATTGAATCTTTTTTTAATACGTATTGATAGCGCTAATGTAACTCGAAAGGACTTTACAAAAAACAAGCGTAAATGTTTGGAAATCACTTTAGTACAATTAAATTTTATTTTACAGCTGGTGGTATCTTCGATTTGATGGGGGCAACTATAAGATTTAGACTCTCCAATGTTGCTCTGCTTGCAGATGTGAGTGCTTTGATTTGTGGTGCACGAGTGACCATCTTCTTGCATTGTTCTTCTTTAAAATATGTTTTGACAATTCTTTTTAGAGAACTAACATCATTATTTCCGTTGTAAACAATTCCCATTTTCAATATTTTCTTACGTGCAACCTTATCGTAATCACTTCACCTCTAAAATTGACCAAATTATTATCTTGATCGAGTATTTGAAGAGTTATATTATCTATTGAACGTGTGTTTATTGGTAAATAGATAACGTTTACAGGTTCTTGAACTATTTTATAACCAGGTGGAACAATTGGGAAAAACTCATATAACGTATGTGCTTGATGGTCATTTAAATATGCACCGCTAATAATATTGCATTCGATTCGTATTGAATTAATTTTAAGAATATCAACCGGCAGATCAGATTCATGTTGAATATTTGGCTGCAAAACATCGTTTTTAAATCCCAATAATTTATAGATTGAATCTTTAGGAGTAAAGTTTATGGTTCGATTGCATTTTAACAAACACTTTAAAGTATTATTATTAGCTTTCATTTCAAAAACGATTCCTTTGCTCTCTACTTCACTGTTTATATATTCAGCAATATCTGTTAACTCATACGAACCCACAGGCAAAGTAACAATAAAATCATCTATGTACATTTTGTTATGATCCACATCTATATTCGGAATGGAATTAAAAGTTTGAAAATTAACCAAACCTAATTCATAATTTTCACTTTCGGATAGCTGTATTGGAGGAAAATAATTTGTAGATAACACTGATCCGTTACCAGACAGTGAAAGGGTAAACGACATCGTTGTATGGTTGGATATCAAATGAACAATTTTCAAACAACTGATATTTATTTATCATTGATATAATTGATTACAGAGAAATTTTAAACATAAGTGACCACACACAAATGTGTTATAGTTTTGAAAAGTTTCATAGTTATAATTAACGCTACCTCCTAGATATTTAACAACTTCCGCTGGTGGTCGAAGATTTCCAAAGCTATCAAAATACATAACATTACTTCCTAGCTTTCTGTAGCATACCCAATGGGTACCAGGACCGTTCTTATCATCTAAATTTACAATCCCACACTCGTTCTTATTAACTTTCTTTGGCAGATCGTTTCTCATAAACACTCCACGAAAATGTTTTATTTTAAGCTGTTTTGCATAGCAGTAAAGCTCACTATCGGTTAACGCTCTATCGGGTAGCTTATCAATTAGTTTTTTGAATTTTTTGAGTTATTTTTAGGTGGTGAAATATATAAACCATAGCCTTTCTTATAAGGTTGCATATATAAACCATGACCACCAACTTTTACTGCTTCCATAGCTTTATTATGGCGTTGGTTTTCTTCGAGTAACTTTTTTGCTGCACCGGCATCGTTAACAGCTTTAGCAATACCAGCAGCCCCTCCAGCTAGTGCTCCAATCGCACTTAATCCCGCAAAAATAGGAACAAGCATTGGTAAAAATCCTCCAGTTTTAGGAATTGATATAATTCTAGACTTTTTTATATTATGCTTTCCACCAACATTTTTTACTAAAGCATTAACAGTATTCATCGCACATTTTATTGCGGTTTTTGAATCGGTTATTTTTGCATCTTTAACTGCTTACTTCGACATGCTTATAAGTTTCTTTAGAGACAAAAGTTTCTGTTTCTTTTTGAATGTTGTTTTTAATTTTTTATTTGTATTTTCAGAAAAGCTCTGTCCCATACCAAGTTTAGATTTTGCTTTCATTGCATTTGCCACAGACCATGCTATTACTTTCTCACCCATCTTTGCGTCTTTTGCAAAAACTCGCTTCCATGCTTTTTCGGCTAATATTTTATCAGCTTTATGTCGATTGGCAAGGTTATCTTTGTTTTGTGAATATGCAATATCATGCTCCTTACATGAGGCATCAAGAGGATTTATACCAGGATCTCCATTTTGTAAGCGCTTTGCTAATTTAGTGCCTGGGCCACAGTACTGATATCCTGGTATATGCATTTCGAAAGGAAGATTATTAATTGCCCAATTAAGTACCCCTTTTCCTTTGACTGCCTTGCGTTTAGTAGTTTTTTTCTTATTCTTACGATCCATCTTTACCCATTAACCTTCACTAATCAATTGATTATAATTGTATTGTGTAATGCTGTATATAAGCAGTTACCATCAAGATGCGATTCAATAAACAACAAGATAGTCTGAAAATTACAAACTACGATTTGTTAACAGACAATAAAACGTCTATAAATAAAAGACACGGGGAATTATTACCAAACACGATAAGATGCATAATTTGTGGACCTTCAAATTGTGGAAAAACGAATGTTTTATTATCATTACTTATGCATATAAATGGTCTTCGTTTTGAAAATGTTTACATTTATTCAAAATCTTTATATCAACCTAAGTATGAATTGCTGCGAAAAGTATTAGAACCGATCGAAAATATTGGATATTTTACATTTTCGGAAAATGAAAGTATTATACCTCCAAATGAAGCTAAAACAAATTCTATATTCGTATTTGACGATGTTGCTTGTGAAAAACAAAACCATATAAGAGAGTATTTTAGTATGGGACGTCACAAAGATGTTGATAGTTTTTATTTATGTCAAACATATAGTCGTATCCCTAAACATCTCATCAGAGATAACACAAATTTAATAATTATTTTTAAACAAGATGATTTAAATTTGCGACATGTATATGACGATCATGTTAATACAGACATGAAATATGATAAATTTCAGAACTTGTGTAGGTTCTGTTGGAAAGACAAATTTGGTTTCTTAGTTATAGACAAAGACAGAGATGTTAATATCGGGCGCTATCGTCAGGGGTTTGATTGTTTTGCTGATATAAGTAAATAACTGACATATTCGAAGAGAAAACAAAAATTCTTTAAATATGAGAATATAAAGATATATCTATCATTCCATCATTGGCAGTTACACAGTTTAATTGATTAATAACTTAACTTTCTGCAAAACTTAACTTCAATCTTTGAACTTAACATACAACTTGACATCTAACTTAACTGAAACGTAGGAACTTAACCTACAACTTGACCTCCAACTTAACTTAATTCATTTAAGTTGAAGTTGAACTTAACTTAAACGTATGAACTTAACATACAACTTGACCTCAAACTTAACTTAAATCGCTTAACTTGACGTTGAACTTAACTTAAGCGTATGAACTTGACTTACAACTTGACCTCAAACTTAACTTAAATCGTTTAACTTGACGTTGAACTTGACTTAGATATTTGAAGTGAATTTACAACTTGATAACAAACTTACCCAAAAATGTCGTTAATAGAAAGCAAAGATAAAAGAAATATTTTGCGAAAAATTGTATCAACTAGTAATGCCATACGAAGAAAACATCGACTATTAAAATTGGGAAAAATGATGTCGGATGACGAGTTGAACTATAAATTAAGTTCAGTTACTAACCCATTAAACGAACTAATTGAAGTGACAAAAAGCACCAACCGAATAAAACAATTAGAAGTTAATAACATTAAAGAGGATAATGATAACAGAAACATTATTAGTAAATATGAAAAACTTTCAACGATAAAAGGTGAAATTCCAAATCTTGATCATGTTTATGGTGTAAGAGTGGTAAACAATACACAAATGATTGGTGACAGTCCAATATATTTCCATGATGGTAAAATCACTGTAAAGGATTTTAATTGTCCGATTTCTGAGGGTTTACTAGAGTTACTATTTAAGAAGTTACCTAATGATCATATTATTACTGAAAATGACTATGTTAATTACAAGGAAATATTGATAACATCTAACAGTCATAAGCAAAAATACAAATCTAGCGGTAAAATTTCTGCATCCAGAGGAGAGAAATATCGCAAATATATATCAAAACTATTTGAAGATGATAAAAGTGGTAGATCAAAAAGAAGATCATCGATCAAATTAGAGAATGCGCAGGGTTTTGGTTTACCTAAAAGTATGAAAATAGAAGGTTTGCCTCCTAGTATAGATTATGCATATTGGGATGATCCAAATGAATTATTCGATCGTTTAAGATTATTAATTGCGTCGCAGGCAGCTGGAAACAACAATCATCAAAATGAAATAATATCAATAGTCGAAGAGTTACGAGAAGCGGGTATTATATATTAATAACAATTTAAACTAATTGCTTAGTTGCATTTTTAAACTCAAGATCGTTTAACATGAGTGTTGATAAGTTTGGTAATCATTGGATAAATGATAAAACTGATAAAAGCATACGCAGCAGCATTCTACCACACGGTCCTCCTGGAGTTGGATTTCTTTTAACAAATGATGAACATTTTAACATTAATAATAAACTCTTACGAAATGTAGCAAATCCAGAAGCTGAAAATGATGCTACCAATAAAAATTATGTAGACAATACGACCCAAAATATTAATAAAAACATACAAAAAATCTATAACGATATGACTCAACTAAAAAACGATGTAATGAATATAAACAATATGCTATTAGTTATCATGAATAAAAATGAAACAACAGCAACACTATCAGAAAACAATTTTAAAGAATATCAAAGTCTTATCGAGCAAACCAGTAAACATATTATTTATTTAGAAGCTCAGATAACTTTATTAAAATCCCAACTTAAGAATATATAATTAAATATAAATATAAAAAATCTTTATATACATAAATTATTTTGATGTTATCACATTATTAAATAATATATCAAGATGAGTGAAGCAAAAGAACAATTAGTAAAAGAATTGCACGCTCCTGCCAGAAGAAATTATCGTAGAAGACACGTAATTATCAAAGGTTTGGATGAATCATGGCAAGCAGATTTGGTCGAAATGATTCCATATGCAAAAGTAAACAAAGGTTACAATTACATGCTAACCGTTATTGATAATTTTTCAAAATATGCATGGGCTGTTCCTTTAAAACGAAAATCAGCTGGGGATGTAGTTCAAGCTATGACAAAAATATTATCTAGTGGACGAAGTCCTCAAAACTTGCAAACTGATCATGGTAAAGAATTCTATAACTCCAAATTTAAAGCTCTCTTAACCACATACCAAGTAAATCATTATTCAACGTATAGCAATTTAAAGGCGAGTATATGTGAAAGATTTAATCGCACCCTGAAACAGAAAATGTGGAAAAGATTTAGCTTACAAGGATCATATAAATGGATAAACATCCTTCCATCATTATTGGAAGACTATAATAATTCAATACATCGCACCATCGGAATGAAACCTACAGATGTAAACAGTAAAAATGAAAAAGATGTTCTCAGAAAATCATTCAATCGTATAAAAATGGTTGATTCTACTAAGTCAAAATTCAGATTGGGTGAACAAGTACGCGTTAGTAAATATAAGGAGGTATTTGAAAAAGGATACACACCGAATTGGTCTACAGAAATATTTACTATCGACAAAATTTTGCTTACTAATCCGAAGACATATAGAATCAAAGACTATCAAAACAACAAAATTGAGGGGTGTTTTTACGAACAAGAATTATTGAAAGTTAAAAATCCCGACATCTATCTAGTAGAAAAAATAATTAAAAGACGCGGTGACAATTTATTAGTCAAATGGTTAGGATTTGACAGCTCTCATAATTCTTGGATCAAAAAAAAAATAATATGTAATAAATTATATTAAACAATTTGTAATAAAAAATGTAGTTAAAAAAATCATTCAAATAAAATATATAAGTAAATATTTTTTTTTTCTTTATTAATACATTTATTTTATTTAAACAATACACTAATTATTATCAACAGTATCACTAGAGTTTTTCATCGGTTGTTTAAATTTAGATAGTAGAAAATTCAGACGCGTCTTATCAACTTTTCCATCTAAGTAGTATTCACATGCTTCAATAGCGTTGTGGCAATCCAATTCTTTCTTTGCACATTCTTCAGGTTCCAGAATTGGATTCAACCTATTTTGTTCGAGGCAATACTCCATAGCTAGAATATTTAGAACTCCCATATGATGTCTCACTTTATTTTCAAACGTATCCTGTTCACCGTCATGCTCTTTATTTAGATTATCCAACGCATAGCAAGTCCACATTGTTTTTACTATATTATAAAATAATAAAAAAAAAATAAAAAAAAAAAAAAATGAAAATAGCAAAATAAATATACTTACCAAAGCACGTCAACTTTTATTGAGTTTATTCTTTGATGGAGTTCAATCGTTGAATGAATATTATTTTGAATAATATTACACAATTTGAATTTACATCACAAAATATTTATATATGCGCAACTAAACACAGAATTTGTGATACAATGCGCTGTTCTAGAATCCACATTTTTGAAAAATATTTAAAATAAATTTGTTTTATTATTGATTTAAAATATTTATTGGTAAATAATAATTATAAGTATCTGATTATAAATTCCACATAAAATTATTACATATAAAAAAAGCACTTAATATTTGGAAAATTTACTTTCTGATCCTTTTGCTGCCTTCATTTTCTTTGCCAAATCAAGTGTAATAGAATTCAATGTATCAAACATTTGTCGGTGTTCCTTTTTCTCAATGAAAACTTTAGCACGAGTGATACTTTTTTTCCAAATATCACTGGCTGGTATTCCTGCAATGTCTTTCATATCATAGATTTCTATTTTTACCATATGTGTAGCATCTGATGAACCTGGTGAGGTTATTGTAATAAGACCATTGTTGATTTTTCTTGAGAGCGTTGATGTTAATGGAATAACACTAGCTTCAACATTTGAAAATAAATCTTCAAACGCTCCATTGATATCATCTTCAAGGTTTTGAATATCGGCTGCTATATCCATTCGAATTTGTTTTCCTTTACCACCTGTTGATGGAATAACCATTTGAGAGTTAGCAGAAGAATTTGTAATGGTGGTAGCTGCTCTTTTGCGCTTTTTAGATGATGCTGGGGGGTGTGATGGTGGTGGTGGTGGTGGTGGTTGATTTAACAACCCTCCATAGGAGAGCAAATCGGTGTCAAAAATGTCAGATGGAAAATTGTTCATTGTTGTTTTCTTAAAACAAAATTGAAATTAAATGGATAAAAAATTGAAACAAACGTGTATTTAAGTTATTTATTGAGATAATAAAAGTAAATACTCACCAAAGTACACAACTTTAATTACACTACCTTCTTTTACAAGAGTTAGATTTCAATTGCAGGATAGAATAAATATTATTTATAATGATATTTTCCAACCACTGCGCAATTGTATGAATTATATTTTAGCTTCTGTTGTTGTTTCTGAAATTTCGTACTTTTGCTAAGTCAGCAAATAACTGTACAATAAAATATGAAGTGTTCCAGTACCGTAACATAAGTAGAAAATAATATTGCACAACTATAAACACAGAATGTGTTTTATAATAATGCGTTGTTTTAAAAATGTTTTTTTTTTCCAGTCTTTATCTCTATATGTGATATGTATTATTTTACTATGCTGACGTCACCGTGTTGTTTCAGAAATGTCGTATACAGTTTTTGCTAAGTCGGCAAATATTTGCACAGCAAAAAATGTAGTGTTTCAGTACCCCTCATAAGCGTACATGTAGAAAATAAAATTGCGCTGCTAAACACAGATTTTGTCATGCACTGCGCTGTTCTAGTATCCCCAGGGTCTTTAACGCTATGTCAGCATTTTGTTCCAGTATCCGTATATACGTTCTGGCTACAATTTTTTTATACAATGACGTCATTGTTTCAGAATCCCCATGGCTTAAAATGGTCAGTTACTTATCACACATTTATACATGTGTTATCACATATGATTACAATTATTACAATCGATGCCGACATTTATCACACAAAATTCTCAGAAATATACATGATAACGCTACTCATTTGTTTACATTGAACGGCGGCATCCCTTTGTGTTCCAGAACTCACATCTTACACTACTGATGCTGAATAAAATCACTGATGCTCACATTTATCCATCCCAAATAAAAAAAATGAAGGTGAAAATTGCGGCGCAAATATTCTCCCATCGCGTCTCATCCACATTGCGTTGTGTATCCAACCTTGCACCACAAGAATTACCACCGACATCGCAAGGAACCGCAAATTTTTTGATGTTTGTGGACAAACTATTCGACAGTTGCAATGGTTCAACTCTGAACCCTGACCATGGAAAGGCCTTACGATGCGCTGTTTCTGCCACATCGGGTCACATTGCATTTTGGAACGAAGCAATCCATGTTTTGAGATCCATAAAATTTGTCAGGCGGACAGGAAGCAAAAATCCTAGAAAACGAAGAGTACCTTCAGAGTTTAGACCGATTACAATACCAAACTGGGAATCAATTCTACGTGGTCTCAAATACAGGTGGAAAAAACTTGAAGGTATGGGTTTTAAATATTTGATTGCACGGAACGTTAACCAGGACCCGGTAGAGAACTTTTTTGGTTGTGTCCGCAGTCAAGGAGTGCGGAATATTAATCCTACCACCGTGGCGTTTGAGGCCTCATTTAAAACTTTGATCATAAATAATTTTATGTCGACTCATTCGCCAGGCGCAAATTGTGAAGAAGATCATTGTGAAGGAGCCCTTTCTAATTTGCGAGAATTTTTAAATTGTGGTATTGTCGCCACTGTCAATCCCACTGTAGAGGATGATACTGATAATTTTAAATTTGATAATAATTACAAATCTTTAGATGTTTTAAACCAGGCATATATTTGCGGCTATCTAGCCAAAAAAAATTTAAAACAGGTGGGTGCGTGCTCATTTTGTAAAAATGTCTTGCTTTCCAGTGAAAGACAAGATGAACACGCACTAATTGATGCTAGAATGTATGCATCTGATTCAGGGCTGTTGTGCCCAACTAAAAACTTATTTATTAGTTTTTGGTGAGGCATTACAAATTGCTCATTTTTTTGTGGCCAAAGAATGCACATCACTTGACCTGAAATCATATGTATGCATCAAATTAAATAAATATATTGAAAAAAGAAACTTTGCTTGTGCTGAACACAATCTGTTTGAATCTTTTTCCAATATGTTTATTGATTTTTTTTTTGTTTATGTGGGTTAAAACTATCAATAATATTTTACATGGCCACCAACATATAAATTTAAACAATATTATGAAAAAAATTGCATATCAAAAATATCAACGTCAACGTGGAAAAAATAAAGCGACCAGAAATATTAAACAATAGTATAGTATAGTATAATTAGTAAATTTAATTTTTTGCAATAACATGTATACTTTTCCGCTATAAGATAACTATAATTTTACAAGCTATTACATCAGGACGCTTATTCTTGAAAGTAGTGAGTATATTTTCTCAGGAGAATTTTTCCAAATTTTTCCAAATTCCATAGTTACATATTTTTTTCCATTTTTAGTTTTTCCTGCAAAGTGTTTCCAAAGTGTTATTTTTTGCGCCTTCATACGGCATGACTAGATTTCTACATCTTAAAATCCGCCAGAAAAGGGTTTTTGCCGGCCTCGGCCTGCAAAGTGTTTCCATAGTTACATATTTTTTTCCATTTTTAGTTTTGCCTCCAAAGTGTTTCCAAAGTGTTTTCATAGTTAGTTATTTCTCCAATATCGGCCTGAAGATTTTTGTGGCAATAAATTGTTTATAACATTTTCTGCAGCTTTTAAAATATGTTTTGGTGTATCCATATTTTGAAAGTTTGCAATTACTGTATATGACATTGACATTTGTTAGTGTCAAAAAAAAACAAAAGATGGCTCTATTTATTTTTTTGCATTGTCAATTTATTATTTAGCATTTTTTTGAAGAACTATGTATTTATAAGAGTATTCGACACAAAAAATATTGTATGCAACATGTCCGGAAAGATTCCTTGCAGGACACGCCGACTTTCAGGCCTCCGCCTGCGGCGTCGGCCTGAAACTCGTCTGCTTGTCCTGCAAGACACTACTTTCCGGACTTGTTACGTAAATAACTATTTCAATAGTTTATAATTTTTTTAGGTTATCCTTTAAGACCGTGGTTGCAAACTCCTTTAAGAGCTCCTATACCTGAAACACCCGAGGATGCATACAACAATGTTGTTCTTTCTGTTCGAAGCATAATTGAGCGATGTAATGGGGTACTTAAAAATCGATTCCGTTGTTTATTAAAACATCGAGTGCTTCATTACAAGCCTGATACTGCTGCAAAAATTATTAAAGCATGTGTAGTTTTACATAATATGTGTATCCACCACAACGTACCCGATCCAGAGTTTGATGAAGAAGTGATTAATGTCGATTTTGGTATCATTTTGCCAGAAAACAACATGGATCGGGTTATTCCTGCTAGAGTAAATCCTGATTTGGATGCTGGAAGACGTATACAAAGACAAATAATACAAACTCATTTTTATAATTAAATTAATAAAAATTAAATTTTTAATATTTCATTAAATATAAATATTATTAAATATATCTGTATGTCACTAAAATAATTTTAGTACTAAATTACGTTTTTAAAATAATTGTACAAAAAAAATTAAACACGCGCATCGATTTAGTTAATTTAATTCAATAAGTTAGATGTTTTAATTTTTAGTAATCAAATTTAGATTAGTATTTACAAAATTAGTTTTACAAATATTTAAAGCAAGATTTTTTATTACAACTTTTTTAAGAAATTAATATAGTTCTAATATTAGTCTACTATCGGATTAAAAAGTTTTGACCGATCCGATATTAACCCATATTTATTCTTAAACCGTCATATATATTTAGTTACAGAATCAAAATTAAAATTGTAAAACTAGTAATAAAATAATATTAATTAGTATTATTTAAAACTAGTTTATTTTAATCATATATACATTTTATGACGTTATATTTTATTGTTTCATAAATAGTGGTTCTTAAACTCGAAGGACAATAGTATTTAATCCGAAAGTAGTGGCATACAACTCAAGCACACTAAAAAATATTTTTTTTTTCATCAATGTGATGATGATTGATTTTAATTAATGTTTATATGATTGGCATAAAAGTCGACGTTGAAGAATTTAAATGTTTTTTTAATATTTCATTTTTTTCCGCTAGAAGAGCAAGTTTTTGTTGGCGATATTTTCTTTTCTCCTCAAGTTCACAGCGCATCAAATTTAACTTTTCATCGTGGTATTGCCTTAGGTTTTCTTTATTTGAATTTGTATGTTCCAACAAAATTTTTGTTAACCCTAAGGATTTGTCCAATCCAGCTGATTTGGTAGTCCATTTTTTATTCTGAATGGTTAGTGGTCGGCTTCGTTTATTTTGTGGTGTAGTTCTTCGAGGATCGGGACTATCATCTTCATCTACTAAATCCGGAATTTCTTCTAATATAATCGGTGCGTTTAAGGAGTTCGTTGTGGCGTTTTGAGGCGATTCTTTACCGAATTTTTGAGTACCTTCCAATATTATCGGTGCGTTTAACGCTATGTCCAAATCAGAGTTTTTATCGAAAATGGTATTTGTGTTATAAATCGAAATCTGCAATATAATGTAAAGTAATTCATATTTTTATTCCTTTATCATGATTTTAAATCATGACTTACCGCTGCATCATCTTCCAATACTGTATTTTTAATAATATTTTCGAACTAAAAATATATAAATTATGACTTGATTTAAAAACTAAAAATAAAAATAGTTGTACAGTAAAAGTAGTTGGCGATTCAGTAGATTGATTTCCCTCCATGACGATTGGAGGAAGAATATTATTAACAATATCATTTTCGATTTCAGTTAGTTTTATTACAGTAGCTGGTCCTCCACCAGTATTATTAGCGTGACGTCGAATTTGGCTATTTTTTGATTTAGTATTTTTTTCATATCCTGCCATGTCTGTAAGCG
>OY744563.1:783985-864622 GCA_963556235.1 Cryptophagus acutangulus
TGCGAATAAATTTTTTTGAAAGTGTAAGCCATTTTAATTTTTATCTGATAATTACAGGTGGAATTTTTTCATTGTTTGCTGGTAACCCAATTGAATGGGTAGTACTTACAGAGTTGGTGCGGTGATTAGTGTTATGAGGTTCTTGTTGTGGAGTGTACGGTTTTTTGGTTTTTGACGAACCAGATTCAGAGTTGTTGTTTTCAGTTATCATGGGTTCTTCTTTTTTATTATTTTCTAAACTAGTTGAAGACGCACCTGACTGCGATTTTGGCAATTTGTTTTTAGGATGAGTTTGATCACCCAATTCCTCAGCAGTAATGTCATCATTTTTATTTAAAGCACTAAAACGATTGCTTGTTGGAACATTAAAGTTAAACGCGGGATTGTGTTTAGTTTTAATTTTTTTTAGAATTGGTGTTTGATATAATAGAAGCAGAATCTTCTTTGTTATGAATCATTTTAGTTATAAGGCGTAGCATTGTTTTTAGTTCTTTTAAATCTAATTTTTCAAACGCTTTAAAATTTATAGTAGCCATTTTTTTTAAAGAGTGTCAATATCACTAATAATTAAAACTAACTTTTAAAGTGTCAAAATCACTGCACATTTCACAATAAATTAAATAAAAAGAGCGCTGCGTGCGCATCAGCACGGAGTGGAAACGACCCACTCGATCCGACCGTTATTCCATCCTCCGCACTAATACGACAACACAGAGTAAAAACGAAAATAATAGTTCATGTAATCATAAACCGAAACACGAAAAAGTTTGTGGGCGGAGCCCAACACTGAGTTGACCAATTAGAAAAAATCACGAAAGTACACTGGCACGTATTCACTGAACCGATGCTCGATGCGACTTGTTGTTCTGTTGAAATAATTTTAATAAGTAATAAGTAGTGACCGAGACCGAATCAAAAACAACAACAAATAATAGTGAGGTTAGAAAATGCACTTGCATAAGTTAAAAATGATTTCGTAGCTTGCAAAATTCCGAAATTCATCACTTTGTTAAGTATTTGTAATAATACTGCGGTGCAACAATTTGATTTATAAGAATGCCTTAAAATTTAAGCAGACCTTTCATAAGAGTTACTTTAAGGCATACGCGGTGCAAATGGCCATAAATAAACCACCGAGAAATGACACTTTTTCCTTAAGGATGCAATTACAGGTTTCATAATTTTGGTAAATACCAATGGAGCTGTGCTTAATCCGAACGGCAGGCAATTGAATTGATATAGTTTATTATTAAAGGTAAATCTTAAATATTTCCTGCATGACCTTGAAATTGAGATTAGAAAATATGCCTCTTTAAGGTCTAGTTTGCTCATAAAACAACCTGGAGTAATCAATTTAATCGCAGTATTTTTGTCTTCTAGCTTAAAGTGATCAGATTTTAGAAATTTATTTAGACTTTTAAGGTTAAGTATAAAACGTTTACCGCCGTCTGATTTAGAAACCAAAAATTTTTTTGAAAGAAACTGTCCCTTCTCAGAAATAGATGGCTCTATAGCTCTTATTAGCTGTAAATGAGAAATAGCAATATCAAGTTTTTTTTTATCATTTACGGACCAATTTGTCTTCACCGGAGTACAATTTTTTATTGGTTTTTAAACAAAAATAATATTATATCCCTTAATCCACGATAAAATTAGTGGATCTGAGGTTATGGTTTGCTAAACTTTAACAAAATTTTGTAGTCGACCTGCGTGCATACATACCTTTGGCACTAATATTTGTTCCTCCCTTCATGTCTCTCTCCCCCTCTCTTTGACTGATACCCGCGGTGATTGTAACTGCCCCTTGCTTTCGAATACTCCCGTCCGCTCCAGCTCGGGCTGGCCTTGTGAGATTGTGTGCTGAGCGGACGCTTGAAGTTTAAAGGCTTTGACGGAGGTTTATTCGCAGCTTTCAGTTCACAGGAGGATCGTTCCAAGGATTTGGCGGTTCTTAAGCGTTCCCTTAAATCGCTTCCAAAAAGCCATTCGTCAGACGGAGAGTCGCCTATGGTTTCCTTGAATTTTTTGTTCAAGCCAGATCCCATTAAGATTTTTCTAGAGTCACATTCGGCATACTGCAGATCGACAAGCAATCTTCCTCCATCGCATTCTATTATTAGTTTGTCTGTTTCACTCTGGCTACTTTTTTTAGTGGCTCTGTATAGTGATTTCAAGTTGAACTTGTCTTTCTACAAGTCTAGTAAGTACTAGACTTGTAGAAAGTCTAGTACGTACTTGTCAAGTGACCTACCTCCATTGGAGCGGGTAGCTCTTCATTCTCCTTATTCGATAATCGTTGTTCTTCTGTTGATGGCGGTAAAGCTGGTGAGCTAAGTCGTGATCTAGAACGAGTTGGTGCACGGGGTGATTTAACGAAATGGCAGCGTCGGCTATGACTTCGATGCCTTCGATGACGATGGTGATGTTTCTTCCGTTCATTTTCGAGCTTCTTTATCCTTGCCAACAAATCTCTAACGTCTAAAGGTACGTGCAATACAGAGCTGTGATGAGATATACAAGTAGTGATAATAGCAATAGCTTGATAGCTGATAGCTGCAGTATAAGCACTTATGTGCGTGCACAGCAAGGCTTATAACTCCTATATCTTGTAACCCATATTTGTCAAAACAAAAATGTCATATAGCGACGAAGAATATTTTTGTTCAACTGCAATAAAATGGTATCTTTTAAAAAGAAATACAATTGTTAACCGAAAATATCATGGCCATCCCATCAATAAAAATAGAAAATGTTTGGGAGAATTTTATAATTTGTACAAGGAAATACGATCTTATCCGGATCGATTTTACCAATATCTTCGAATGGATATTTATACGTTTGACTACATTAATGCAACAGTTAAAAAAAAAACTAATCAAACGTTGGCAAAATTTTCATAGACTTCCTATAAGTCCAGAAGAAAAACTAGTAATAACACTTCGGTAAGAATTTTACAATATTAAAACACAAATAAAAATTTTAAAATATTCAAAAATATTAATTTATTAACAACAAAAACACCTTAACACAACAAAAAATATTCTATTCTAATCTTTATCTCAAATCCGAATTATCTATTCAGTTACAATTAGTTATTAGTTAATTCAATTACCCTGCACAAATACAGAGTGTTTGCAGTCTTGAGGTGGTATATGGATTACCGGAGTAATCCAGGTAAAGATATAACAGTAAAAATTATTATTATAGTAAAAAAACATTTTTAAGAAACTTATGTAACTTAGAAATTTTAAAACAACTTTTGGAAAACATTGATATGATGCAAAAAATTATAAAAAAAACAAAGATTACTGCGAAATATAATATATTTTGTATTGTAAACGTTTTGCAACGTAAATTGTGGTTGTATTGTAAACGTTTTGCAACATTATTTGTTTTTTTTTTGTATCTCTTGCATCATACCTGTGTTTCCAAAAATTGTTTTTCTCTATGTTTCACTTTCAATTGTCGGAGAAGGATCTCGAGAATTCGAATGTTTATACGTATAAAACATGACTAATTTTTGAACTTCGTTTCGAAATTGTGATTTTCTCAATGGCTCCATTTTTTGAATCTGAGGTAAAATACTTTCAAAAAAACACCGATCTTCATCCAGTGGTTTATCTTTTTTTTCCTTATTTTCTAAAAGTTTCAATTTCTCTTTTTCAATATTTATCAAAGCAGTTCCTACATTATCTATCGGTTTCTTTCTTTTCCTACTTTGAATTTCAACTCTCGGTTCGTTTGGAATAATAAACGTCGTAGGAGTGGTTACAGATGATGGTATAGTAAGTTCATACTGAATTTGTTTGTCTGCTTCTGCATTTGATAATATTGAAGTCTCATCTCCATTAAACTGGCTTTCCACTTCTTGTTCGTTCTCTTCTACCTCGTTTTCTTCTTCCTCTTCATTGCCTTGGTTTATTGTAGGTTCCACGGATTTTGCAGAAGAACAGCTCAAATTTAAATTTGTTTCGGAATTGCGTGGAATAAACTGATTTGTTAAAAACAACAAAGCTTGAAAATAAGGCCAATTTGACCTAATTTCAATTCCTCTTGCATCTCCAGAACGTAATTTAGGTTGTTTAGAGAATTCTTTGCGAAAAGTGTCTCTAAAGTATTTCCACTTGCTTTTTACTTTATCTTCTGCAATAGAAAGTGTAATAAGTTAAATTAAAAACATTTTATGAGATAGATGACAGAAATAATATGTAATAGTTAATAATTTTTGAATAATTTATAATATTTATCTGTCTATTTATCATGAAATTATCAAAACATTTGATTAACTATTTTTATTATTTGGTGAAGGTATTTAGCAACGGGAAATTCGTTTAGAAGCTTAGCTTTTTCCTTCAGAATGGGATATTCAACGATTGCATCAATTGTGAAAAGCACTGTTGAAATATTATGGAGTGAATTGCAACCCATACACATGCCAGTTCTAACAGAAGAGCAATTTATAAGAATTGCAAATAAAGTTTATAACATTTGGAATTTTCCAAATTGTATTGGTGCCATAGACGGTAAACACGTTCGTATTGTTTGTCCACGACACTCAGGAACTATGTACTATAATTACAAACATTTTTTTTTCAATTGTATTACTTGGAGTAGTTGATGCAGATTATAAATTTTCTGTAATTGATGTTGGTGGATACGGAAAACAAAGTGATGGAGGTACATTTAGAGCATCATCTTTATATAATTTGATGCAATTAGTTCAATTAAAAATTCCGCCCGAAAACTTTTTTCCAAACACCCAAATTCAAATGCCGTATGTGTTTATTGGCGACGAAGCATATCCATTATTAGGTAACCTACTAAAACCATATGGAAAAAATCAACTTAATTTGGAATCCGAATAATTTAACAGAAGATTATCTAGAGCTAGAAAAACTGTTGAAAATGCATTTGGAATAATTAACTCAAAATGGCGGCTACTATCCAAATGTATAGAGACCAAAGAAACAACTGCCAATAAAATTATAAAAGCCATATGTGTACTGCATAACACAATAATTGATAAAGAAGGCTTTGAGAGACACATACAAGAAATTGAAACCATTCCAGACAATTCAATCGTTGAACACCGTCAACCGCATATGGGACGTCCAACAAATTCGGCAAAATATATACGAGATTCTTTCAAATCATATGTGTGTCGCAATAGAATGAATTATGCTAATTAAAAATATAAATATAATTACATAGCTTATATTTGATATTAAATCGCTTTGGTCGTTTTTAAATCATTTTTAAATATTCGATCGTTTTGGTTCAAGCAATCAGATAAAATCGTGATTAAACCAATTATTAATAGGAATTGCAAACACGAGACAACCAAAACTCAATCATGAATCGTTTTTTCCAAAAATGGTTACCTTTATCACAACGATCGAAAGCAGCTAATCTATCAAATTTATAAACAGTTTGTTAATTCAGTTAAAGATTACAATTTAGAAATTGCTGAGAATAATTTGTGCAAATATTTATTATTAATATAATATCATACTTACTTGTAATATTTAACGCAAGAGCCACTGCTTGCCATTCTTTGTCTAGAATAAATCTGTTGTGATGATCCGGATGTGCCTTATTCCATAAACAATCCCTTTTGAACACTTCTGAAATTAGTTGTGTATACGCTGTCCGTTTATGATAGGCTATTACGTCACTGCTTAGCAGTTATGACGTAGTTAATACCAACCGCTAAAATAAAAATTAAAACGACCGAATCCAATTAATTTTAGGCATAAATCCGTTAGTAATTAATAATATTAATATTGCTATAAAAATTAGGCAATAATATGAGGTATTAACTGAGAAAATGGGCGAGAAAGATTTTATTTTTAGTGACATTTAGTTTATTACCAACGTTTTGTTGGTCACGCATAAAGTATAGTTCACATTCGCCAGGACAAAAGTGCCTTCCTAGTGAAGTGAAAAACATGGTTGTAAATTTGCTCGGCAAATTTTGGTGGCAAATGCACTTAAAATAAGTTTAACGAGTGTTAATAGAGTGGCTGCTGGCAAAAACAAAGACCTGCCAATTGCAGGGCCCTCAAAACGAACTCATAAAAAACCGCTGGTGACTCGGAACCGCAGGTTAATCGGAATAGACCTTTAGATTGCGTCATATATAATTGATGACGTAATAGCCTATCATAAACGGACAGACTATAGCATCCATTGTAGCATCCAAACAATACACCAACTGAGAAATATTTTAGGTTAAAAACGCATGACATGTACACCATTCAGCGTGGAGAAAAATGAACAAAACTATTCTAGTATCAACTCTAGCAGGCATGAGCGCTGTACTCATATTTATTCGCTGCTTTGTTTTGCACACTTTGATATGTATATACGTAAACATTCTATAAGCGCTGTAAAAGTACAACTATCATCACTACTAGTATCTCTCATCACAGCTCTGTATTGGACGTACCTTAACTCGTTGTTTGATTCATTGCTCGAACTGTTAGGTGACAAATTACTCGACATTTTTCACTATTTTATTAAGAGCACAAGAAAAGTGACTTTCCATAATGCACAAAGATAACAGAATAAGGAATTCATGTGCGCAGGCCTAGGCCCCCGTTGGTAAGGATAAAAAATGATTTCTGCTTTAAAAATTGTGACACATAGGCAAAGAGGACAGTTATATGATCATAGAGGGCGAGACGCAAATATAATCACAATAAAATTATTATAAATACAGTATACTTAAAATTTATTCCACTAAACTATGTTCATGGTGTGTTATTAAAATAACTATCTCTTCACTTAAAAAACAACAATTTGTACTACTTTTGTAACAATTGTAACAATTTTGTACGACTACTTTGAGAAACTTGATAAAATCTTTTTTTATAAATTTAAAATGTAATAGTTAATTTTTTGAACTTGTCAAAATCACAGCAAATATAACAAATATAAAAAAAGTTGCATCGTTCGGGAACACTTTTGCCAAATCATTTCAAATTCATGTACTCTCTCTAGTCGCGTTCGGTTATTATTGCGAACAGAACGAGTGGAGCGAACGGATAGTTTTTCACGTGACTTTAGAGCAATCTGAATAAAAGAACGAAACCGATATTTAAGTTGGCGTGGATAAAAAAAATTGACATTTATCACTTGTACACTTAACCTCTTCCAAAAGCGCGACCGTAAATCCCGTAAACTGTGAATAAAAAAAGAAATTGAACATGAATAATCAAATAGTTGGATATGCAATACATATGTTTGCAGATATGTTTGATATGTTTGTTGACAATGATGAAGTTGGCACAAACATTTTGGTAAAAGTAGATAATTTTGTGGAGGAAACGGTGCCCGGATTTTCTGATCGCCAGTGTAAAGAAAATTTTCGGATGGATCCCAACACTTTTGTGGATTTTCTTCGAAAACTCTATTCGCTTGAACCTAATCAAATACCAGGCGTAGGGTCATCCACCTCTATTGTTCGAAAAGCATGCAATGATTGCAATTTGGTGTTTAGCCAACATTAAAAGTTTTTGGTAAGTTATGGCTGTTTAATCTGTTTATTTATTTACAAAACTAATTAATTTATTCAAAAAATACAATGCTTTAAAAATAAAACACATTGTTTAACAGTTTTATTAAAACACATCGTTTAATTATTTTAGCTCTGTTGCTAGCCGATTTGGTATTAGTAAATCCACTTGTTGGTCTGTTTTGATAAGGATGTACTTAAAAATTACGGAAATAAATACAATATACAGAATTATATGGTGGCCTTCGGAACAGAAAGCCCTGGAGTCCCAACGGCATTTTCAACAAATAAATGGCTTCCCAGGTAATGTTTTATGTTTGACTGTCTTAAATCAACTAATTAGTTTTCAACAAACGAATTTGTTAGGTATTATAGGTTGCATTGATGGCAGCCATATCAAAATTTTACAACCAAAAGTGAACCCCAATTCGTGCTACAAGAGAAAAAAAAATCATTCCGTACTTTTACAAGGTGTATGTGATGAGAGAAAGCTATTTATTGACATATACGCAGGAGAACCAGGATCAATTCAGGACCAACGATTATTTGAAAAATCTCATTTGTATCAGGACATTATGCCAGGGATTGTTAATTTTCCAAATGACGGACATTTAATTGACGATTTAGCCTATAAATTAAAATCATATTTAATTGTTGGGTTTAAAAACAACGGACATCTTACTGATCGACAAAAAAATTTAAATATAAAATTATCTCAAAATCGAGTAGTAATAGAAAATTCGTTCGCATTTTAAAAGGCCGTTTTAGACGATTAAAATTTGTTGAAACTATTAGGTTGCATTTTATTTGTTTGCTTATTAACTCTGCATGCATATTGCATAATTTGTGTATTTTAAACGGAGACAATCCTGAGGATGTTGTGAATATTAAAAACGAATTAGAAGAAGAACTACAAAATAACCTAGAAGCAAACGAAAATGACAATGAATCGGATGAAAACCGGAATTCTCAACATAAACGAAATAACATAATGAATAACTAACATAAAAGATTAGCAAATGTGTTCTTATAAAATTTTGTATTTCTTGGATGACATTGAGAATAATTTTTTTTTCGATTATTGTAAGTAACAAATATACATCTATTTAAAATAACCAAAGATATATTTATTTTTTAAAGCAAAATCTCAATTGTTTCTGATGATTGCACGACGCATCATCACAAGTATCAAAACAGGATGGGTTTGTTCTTGTTGCTACACTTATTACACTTTTACATTTACTGCTATCTGCCATCTTTCTCTTACACATTTCTAAGGTATTTGTAAGAGAAAGATGACAGATGGCGCTTAGTGTAAAAGTGTAATAAGTGTAGTAACAAGAATAAACCTATTAATACAACCTAACAGTACAAGTTTTTAATGTAACAAAAATAAACCTATTCTTACTACTAAATACAAAACGAAGTGATTGTATATAGTTACAAGTAAATTTAAAAGTTTTGCATCACCTCGTTTAGATATTTATTCCTAACAAATCAATTTTTTTTTCATATATTTTAATTTTTTTTATAACAAAAATTTTGTTAACAGTCCTAAATAAGGCAATACACAACAAAAAATGAGCAAATACATTTTTTATGTATCTGAAGATGCCTGCTTTTCTGCGATTTTCTCTACGGCGGCGGTATATCTACCTAAAAGTTCTAAATATGCGTTCTAATATATGTTCTAAATATGTCTTGTCTTTGCATTTTTTCTCGGTGGCGTTGTTCAACAGGATTTGACTTATTCTTTCGTTTTCGCATAAAAGTAGACTGAAATTCACGTCCTGCGGAAGAAAAAAGAACGGATTTTTTTCTTCCGATTCATTTATCTCGTTTTTGGCTCCTGAACTATTTTAGCTAAACTATGTAGTAGCTGTACAGACTGATTGCGTCTGATCTTCTGTAAACAATAAAATATTAAAATAGAAATTAATAGGCAAAGTTAGGTAAACATACTCAAATCAATAGTCTTAGCAATAAGACCTTGTCTGGAACCTCAAACTGCCACTGGATTAATTTCTGGTTTTTTATGCAACAATTCATATAGGTAGTGTGTCATAAAATTCCCAATATTTTCTATTATTTCCAGACTTCTCATTATGTTTCTTCACTTACTTGTAATTAGAGCAAAGGCGTTTCCGCTTTGTGTCACACTGTTGGGATGAAAGTGCTACCCCTAAAATTGTCTGGGAAATTTTTTGGGCTATTTTTTGCCATACAATTTTTTTTGTGCAGGTTTGCATTTCGTTGTCTATTGTTTACTGGAATCAATTAATAACAAAATGCGTTCATGCGTCCATAATTTTGACCCTGTACTGCTTATTGCTTCACAATCAGATTTGGATTTATTTTTTATATTCTTCCAATTGAACTGGCCTCGTAGATACAGCGTTAAACTCATTGTACTCACCTAAAAATTAAATAATTTTGTTTTTTAAATGTTTTATTTTAAATGATCACTTAATTAATATTGAAGAAAGTTAATGATAGCTACTTACCGATTTCTGATGCATCTGTAAAATCGTGGGTACTCATGTGTTCTGTAATTTCTTGCTGACTCTTGCTCGAAAGGTTGCAAACGTTGCATAAAAAAATCAGCTCAAAATTCATATTTAATTAAATGAATTATCCAGTTAAATACACAAACAGTCGACAGCACCGGGCACGTAGTCAAACAACAAACTTTTAACGTTTTTGAAGAATTCTTAGTAAAATACGCATGCGTCTGAAAAATATCTGCGAGCTCTCTGTCAAAACTCCGATGAAGTCGAGGGTGCTCTGAAACATTTGATCAGTAATAAAAAGACACTGCAGATGTAACTATGCTAGCTCGATGTTGAATAAAAGAACTTCTATAGTCATAATTTAAATTTGATAGTGAAGAATAGGCGCACAATAAAATCAATTTTTGAAAGAAAATGCAACATATTTTGATGAAATATCAGATATTTAAAAAAAAAAAACTTGATCTCCTTTGCCCCAAACATAGTATATACCTAGTTTGGTGGAATCTAATGGATAGTTATGAAAACTTTCCTGATGACGAAATTTTTTGGTCACGCAATTATAAACGTTACCAATACAATTAATAGATTTGATAATGCATATTTTTTTCTTACTGCCACTATATTATCTGGGATAGAAGTGCTAATTAACACATTGTTATTAATTTGTAATTTCTTACATTGCAAATAATTAGAACCTTTGATATGAAAAATTCGGAATGGTTTCAAAATTTTGTTTTCATCTGAACTTTCAACTCTAGTATTTAGTTCTTTCAGTTTGTTGTGAATTTGCTGCCAAGGACGGTTTTTACCTCTGATCAATCGTTTTAACTGACCTAAATAATTTTCGAATAGAAAGCAACGGTAGTTATTAATGTTACCATATAACTGAACGTCGTCACAAATATGAATCAATGAGTGAACATTGTATACATTGAAATGTTTACCGTAAATTTCAGAGCTTTCTTGAACAAATTTTGTTACGGATGATCTAGCTATGTCAATTTAATTTGTTAATAGTTTTTCATTGCTTAGAATAAAAATTGATGAGTGTAATAATAGAAAATGCTTATATAAATTGTTATTAATTAAAGATCGTAAAAGCAAAGGACCAAAATAAATCAAAAAAATCTGTATTCCATTGCTTTCCATCTCTTTATATCTTTAAGGCATTTCATCTTTCTATTAAACTCCTTAGTAATATATTTCTTCTTTATTTTCATACTTTCATCAATTTTTACGATAACAGACTTTGGTAATTTGACAGTTCTTTTTTCCTTCAATCCAGTACATCAACAATAATCTTTCTGTAACACCAAGAAAAATTAGATGCATCGGATCTAGAACAAACATTGAGACAAATCCTATGTTTAACTCCCCTAGTGGAGACTCCTTTAATATGATTATTGTCAACTATTTCTAAATTATAATCGGCATCTTTTCTTCGTTCAAAATCTAATTGGGTAGGATAAAATAGGTATTTGGTAGGTATTTTGCATTTTTCACAACCAAAAGTATTCGTAAGACCTTTAATTTGTTTTAAAAAAGCCCTAGCCGGAGCATCGCATGTAAAAAAAATTATTTCAATACAATATTTAATGTTTGATTCTTTAATTCTGTTTTCTAAAATCATTGCACATTCATTTACAAAATCTTTAAAAAACATTTTAATAGTATCAGGCTTACCCGTCCCACAAAATATGTCAGTAATATTTAGATGTATAATAATTGTATAATAAACATACTGTTGAATCTAGGTTAATGATAAACCGGAATTTTTTATACCAACTACGACTTTTAAATCATTTGCACATTTAATAAACGTGTATTATACAAGGTAATGTTGCTTGAGTTAATTAAAATGATATACCGGGTGTTTGATAAAAACCGCCGCACGCTATATTTTTGTTATTAATGGGCTAATTTAGTTGAAAAAAAAAATGTATGCAATGATTGTTTCTGAACTACAAAATGGATTTATTTTAGATTTTTTTTGCAATTGATTTCATGGTAAACAGATGGACAACTTTTTATTTAAAATAGAAAAGTAATTTTTTAATTTTTTTTTTGTGTTGAAAAATATTTTTCTGGATTCAAAAATGTATCACAACTTGCTTTTCTTCTAGTACTAATCAGAAAAAAGTAAATTCAAAGAACTTTTTTCTTAAGTTTTTCTCAGATCAATATTGCTTTGCAATATTATTCTGATTGCAAAAAAAATACGAAAATCAAATTACAATTAACGTAAATGTCACTGTCATCGTATTTTTCACTGATTGTGTATGAATTTGAATCAATATGAATATATGAATACAACCCTACAGCTGCACCAGAATTTTTACGACACTCAAAATACACTTGCATCATATCAGTCATGTGTTGGTAATTCATATTGGTACAAATTCATACACAATCAGTGAAAAATACGATGACAGTGACATTTACGTAAATTGTAATTTGATTTTTGTATTTTTTTTTGCAATCAGAATAATATTGCAAAGCAATATTATTCTGATTGCGTAATAATTCTGATTGCGTATTATTCTGGTCGTAAATATTTTTAAAAAATATTTACGACCAATTCGAAGAATTGCCTTAAAAATATAAACAATAATTACATTACATTGATTAAAATGATATATACTTCTAATTAAAAAGCTGGTTAAATTGTCTAAGTGCCAAATAACTTTATTAAATTGCAACTTAGATTCAACTAAAGTACAAGTCATAAGTGTTTATTACGTTATAATTTAGTTGATTCTACGTTGCTTTTTAACAAAGCTATTATATTTCAGTTTATTTGCATGATTTATTTATATATAATTAATGTAACAATAGAATAATACTGTAATTACTATTTTATCATAAGATCAAACACGATCTTACCTAGTGAAGTTCGATCTTGATTATATGTTGCACCTTGCACGAAGATCATTCAAATGTAGTACCCTTTCAGGTGTACAAACTCACACTCTTCCAACTAAAACTAAGATGAAAATCCCTAGTTCTGTATTGTTGGTGGTCTATATCTATATTCGCTACGCGTCGATCTTCATTCTTTAAAGCCTGTCGCAACCCTTAGGGTCTGCAAATTATTACCCGCAGGGGTGAGGTGGGGCTGATCTTCGTGCAAGGTGCAACATATAATCAAGATCGAACTTCACTAGGTAAGTTCGTTTGATCTTATGATTAGATTTGCACCTTGCCCTCAGATCATTCAAATGTAGTTGTTGAAAGCTGTTGCGACAGTGCAAGTGTTCGAAAAATTAGTATAAATTAATAAGGTAAAACTTACATTTATTATTGACCTTGAAAATTTAAACACATTACTTGAACATCAATTTAGTGATAATTCTAATAAGTCATGTATTTATGATGGCCCGAGCAAATGCCCCCTTAGTAGATAGGGGCCTGTTATAAAATACGGCAAAGCAGTTAGACGAATTAGTCCATCCAGCTGTGCTTCTAATGACATCCCAAGAAATACTCTTTCGGTTAGCTTGAGACGTAGCAGCATGTCGTGTAAAATGCGCCTTAAATATAATGGTGTCAATTCCAGCTCTATGTAAAGTGTCCTTAATCCAACGACTTAAGGTTTGTCGGGATACTTTATGAAAGGGTTTTCACCAAGTAAAAAATACGCGCTTCAGATTTTCGTTTCTTAATTTCTGAGTTCGATCAAGGTAGGTCTGAAGGGTAGCAGCGACACAAAGTTCCGGACTTTCCGGGAATATCGGCCAGATCAGAACTGGTTGAGGTCTGTGTCTGTTCGACGTCTTAATTAGCTGCGAAATTCTTATCTCATAACCTTCGTTTGTCTGAATAATATTATCGATCGTAATAGAATGCAACGTTTGCACTCTATATACAGTTACAAGAGCAATCAGCGACACTAGTTTTAACGATAGTTGTTCCATTGATAGAGTTACATTAGGATACCATTCTGCTAACATGTTTGTAACCACAGAGGGATCCCATGTGTTATTATATCTAGGTTCAGGAGGTCTAAGCTTTTTGAAAAAACGATGAATGCTTCCGTCTTGACCCAAGGGTTCATTAGATAGAAATGCCAGAGCGGACCTGGTAGAATTGAGGGTTCCGTTAGATGCACCATCTTCAGATAGTGTTGTCAAAAATTCTAGAACTCGATTTGCAGTAAGGTTGAGAGCTGACTCAATATTACCCTCACAAAAAACCCACCACCTCCTAAAACTAGACTCGTATTCTTTGCGTGTTGAAGCAGAAATAGAAGCTGTTAGAATGTCTACTGCCGGTCCCGGTACATTTCTTTTAATTAGGGCTTTGCTGATAAGAAACCCACTAACAGGGT
This sequence comes from Cryptophagus acutangulus, assembly GCA_963556235.1. Taxonomy (NCBI): domain Eukaryota; kingdom Metazoa; phylum Arthropoda; class Insecta; order Coleoptera; family Cryptophagidae; genus Cryptophagus; species Cryptophagus acutangulus. Next base: position 798,342 of record OY744563.1, read on the forward strand.
AAGCTGGTAGCGGGTAGCGGGATCAGTGCAACCCGCTACCAGGTTGTCTGTCAGGAGAATACAATAAATTATTAGCGGGTTTGAACATAAGTGGTTCCCGTGTTAACAATGATGTAAACAATGGGAACCACGGTTGAGCAGTCCAGAAGGGCACGACTAGAACACCCTGTGCATGGTCTGTTACAATCTTCCTCAGAACTCTAGTAACTAACGCAAAAGAAAGAAACGCGTAACATTTAAGATTTTTCCAATTAACCGTAAAAGCATCGACCCACAACACATCCGGATCTGGTAACCATGAAATGAAATCATGACATTTTGAGTTATGTCTCGTTGCGAAAAGGTCTACGTCAAAATTTCCAAAACAATGGCAAATTTTCATGAACGCAATGTCGTTTAACTCAAATTATGTCTCCTGTTTTAACCGGCGAGACTCGGCGTCGGCTTCAAAATTGTCTGCCGATCTTATATATGATGCGAACACCCAAATTCTCCTCTCTTCGCACCATTCCTAGATCCTGTTAGACAGCTCGTTTAACAGTGGAAACTGCACACCCCCCTTCTGTTAATATAGGAGATGGCAGTAGTATTGTCTATTCTTAATAGAATTTCGCATCCGTTTAAATTTGACGCTAGGCATTTTAATCCAAAGAAAGCGGCATTAATGTGATAGGTTTTTTCACCCTCGTTCCAGAAACCATGAATTTTTTCACTGCCAGCTACTGCCCCCCAACCTGACAAGGAAGCGTCCGAAAATATCTCTAGAACAAATACAAATTGTCTGATAGGGCAATATGCCGAAATAATGCTATGTTTCCACCACTGAAATTCTTGGAAAAGCCACTCCGGAATTTTCATCACCTTGTCGTAATTATCATTACAGGAACTTAAGGCTAAAAATTTAACCCTTTCAAATTTTTTAGCGAGGGCCCACCCGTAGTTAACACCGGGACAAACCGAAGTTAGCAATCCGATAAATTGGGCAAACTCTCTTATTTTACAATGTTTAATAATCGATTTTTTTTTCAATGAATCTAAAAATCTTCTGCTGTTTATCTTCGGGTAATATGCAAACACATATCCGAAGAGTCAAAGATAAAACCCAAGAATTTACATCTATGGGCGAGAGAAAGTTGACATTTTCCCCATTAATAATAAAACCCACTTCTTGGAACAATCTTCTAGTTTCGAAAATGTTGTTAAAACAGTCTGAATAAAAGTCTCCTATTAAAAAGAAATCATCCAGGTACACTACTGAAAGAAGGTTTCTCTTTCTGATATAAGACACTAGCGGTTTCATAATTTTGGTGAAGACTAAGGGTGCTGTGCACAAACCAAAAGGTAGACAAGTGTACTCATATAATATATTATCAAAACAAAATCTGAGGTATTTACGGTGATCCTTATTCATTGAAACTAAATGATAAGCGTTATTTAAATCCAAAGATGCTAAAAAACAGTCATTTAATAGTAACTTTTCAGCCACTTTTCTGCTTCTAACTTAAAGTGGTGGGAACTTATGAATTCGTTGAGGTATTTTAAGTTAAGTATTAATCGTTTTGAGCCGTCAGATTTTGGAACTAAAAAGACTTGAGAAATAAATTGTCGCTGGTGCGGAGAAAATAAGGTAATAGTTCCCATCTGTAAAAGGTCATTAATTGCTAACTGAATCTCTTGTCTCTCCGAATTTGACCATTTGGGTTCATCGGCTGATTTAATTTGAGAAACAGTCCGATTAAACGGTATTTTATACCCTTCAATCACCTCTAACACAGCCCCATCAGCTCTAAATGCCCTCCAGACCTCAACAAATGATGACAGCCTGCCTGCCAGGGTGCTTACCTCTATTTTCTCCGATTCCTGTGGGGGCTGTGGTTCCTGCGTTGACTGGCGTTTTTTTAGTAGAAACTGTTCTCTTGATGTTGGTGCCTTAAGTCCGGTTTGGGGGCCGACGTTTGTGTATTTGTTTGACGTCCGACTTGCCATTGTCCCTTCAACTGATGACGAGCCGGACTCTTGAAGTTTAAAGGCAACTTAGCATTCGCATTTATTGCCTTCTTTTTTGTGATAGTGCTCTTTCCCGAAGGAGGTTTGAGCTCCAAGCTCGATTATTCCAGAGCCTTGGCCTGAGCTACACGATCGCCCAAGTTATTTCCAAATAGCCAACCATCTAATGGAGCCTCATTTAAGGTTGCTCTAACCTTGTCATGCAGGTCTTGTAAAATCAAGGCACGTCGTGTCTTTGAATTTCCATGATGCAAATCAGCCATGATTCTAGCAGCATCGCTAACCATTTCAATCACTTGTACCTCCTCTTCACTGCCCCCTCCTTTTTCATTAAAAACACTCAATGCTCCTCCAAGAGCAGAAATACCAACCCCTATTTGGGATTGTAATGTAGCTAGGCGGTCGTCGCGCTTAACCGTGCTTTCTTTTAAAGAAGCTCGGACTTCTGCGTTTAACTTGGGTGCTTTTGCCAACTGGCAAATTTTCATAGCAGGATATTCATCCTCAACAGTCTTCAAGGCTGTTGTAGGCAACCCATTTCGCAAGATATTCGACCATCGCTTGGAGAGTTCCTCCAAAATGATTGCTTCTTTTGGACTTTCGGGATCGGGGTTCTTCCCTAAAAAATTGAGTACCTCCTGCGATACAATAAGCGTTTCAGGCTCGATCTGGATTGGAATTTCATTATGCGTATCCATCACCGCGTCAATATCTCAATTGAGAGCTGAGAACATTGAATATTATAAGAAAATCAAAATTATTCATTCCTTTAAAGGTTATGTTAGGGTCCCTAACTCAACCTTAAACTATTCCAAACAGAACTCAAAGAAAAATCTTTTGGATACGGATATTCTGTCAGAATATCACAGCCTGAGACCCCCAAACTACATGCATAACAGCATTAGTATCTGACTGTCGGATCGGTGCACGGGCGCACATAGTCTAAGACCCTTAAACTGTGTTTGCCACAACAAAATCAAGGATCGTCCGCCCTTAATCGTGTTTCGCACAAAGTGAGGTTATGCTTAATAAAACCATGCTTCCATCAACTTACAATTAGTTTCTTCTAATTTGCTTATTGTTTGACGATGCTCTCGTGGTAGAGAACGTAACGAAGCTGATCTAGATCTGAATCTGGGCGATCTGGAGCGGTCTCTCTGCTGATCATTTGAATCTGCATATCTGGACTGCATGAACAATTTACGAAACTCGTGTAGTTTTTTTCGCAATTTATCCACTGAAGACGAGCGGGTTCTGCTTCTTCGCCCATGTTTATCCATCTTAACGAAGGATTATAACAATTTTTAATGGTTTTTTGATTGAACACTTGTGAACGAACATGTGAGTTTGACACACAAAGAAAGAATGAAAATCGACGCATAGCGAATATAGATATAGACCACCAACAATACAGAACTAGGGATTTTCATCTTAGTTTTAGGTGGAAATGTGTGAGTTTGTACACCTGGAAGGGTACTACATTTGAATGATCTGAGGGCAAGGTGCAAATATAATCACAAAATAATAAGAAAGTACTTACGCTGGATTTATGCAGCAAATTAGTTCTTAACATTAGTTCGTAGTCGTTAGTCGTTAACATTAGATTTAGTTCTTAAGAAGTAACATCATTTATGCAAGATTTTAATCTGTAACGTTACGCGTGCGCATAATGTAATTTAAAAATGGAACAATTGCATAGTATTTTTAGCGACAAGATTTGTTGTTGACATTAAACTTAACCGCACTTTTTAACTTTCTAACGTCGTGATTTTCTTCCAGTGTCTAGTTCTCAAAATGGACAGTGAAATCGAAGATTTGAGGGCAATTATGTTTTTTTACACCTTATTATTATCTGCAAATACATATACAGCTTGTATATACCGGGTGTTTGATAAAAACCGCCGCACGCTATATTTTTCTTATTAATGGACTAATTTAGTCGAATAAAAAAAATTATGCAATGATTGTTTCTGAACTACAAAATGGATTTATTTTTGAATTTTTTTGCAATTGATTTCATGGTAAACGGATGGACAACTTTTTATTTAAGATAGAAAAGTAATTTTTTTATTTTATTATATGTTGAAAAATATTTTTCTTGATTCAAAAATGTATCACAACTTACTTTTTTTCTAGTACTAATCAGAAAAAAATAAATTCAAAGAACTTTTTTCTTAAGTTTTTCTCAGATCAATATTGCTCTGCAATATTATTCTGATTGCAAAAAAAAATTGACAAAATTCAAATTACAATTTACGTAAATGTCACTGTCATCGTATTTTTTACTGATTGTGTATGAATTTGTACCAATATGAATTACCAACACATGACTGATATGATGCAAGTGTATTTTGAGTGCCGTAAAAATTCTGGTGCAGCTGTACGGTTGTGTTCATATATTCATATTGATACAAATTCATACACAATCAGTGAAAAATACGATGACAGTGACATTTACGTAAATTGTAATTTGATTTTTGTAAATTTTATTTGCAATCAGAATAATATTGCAGAGCAATATTGATCTGAGAAAAACTTAAGAAAAAAGTTCTTTGAATTTATTTTTTTCTGATTAGTACTAGAAAAAAAAAACAAGTTGTGATACATTTTTGAATCCAGAAAAATATTTTTCAACATAAAATAAAATAAAAAAATTACTTTTCTATCTTAAATAAAAAGTTGTCCATCGGTTTACCATGAAATCAAATGCAAAAAAAATGAAAAATAAATCCATTTTGTAGTTCAGAAACAATCATTGCATACATTTTTTTATTCAACTAAATTAGTCCATTAATAACAAAAATATAGCGTGCGGCGGTTTTTATCAAACACCCGGTATATAGCTTGTATATATATAGCTTGATAAGGGTACAACTGAGAATTATGTAATATGCGCCATAAGGGTAATATTGATATATGAAATATGTAATATGAATTATGTAATATTCATTACATAATTGAATTATATTGAATTATGTAATATGCGCCATATTGATACGTGATAAGGGTACAACTGAGAATTATGTAATATGCGCCATACTGTTGATTGAGACACCCCTGGAACTTGCCAAGCGAGCTGCCTTGTACTTATTCGCGGATTTTCACCAACAATTTCCAAAATTTCTTCCTCCGCGTTCAAAATGTGTGGTGGACGAATCCGACCTCCACCTTGCCCATTCTTTGGGCGCAAATTTCCATTTTCACGTCCACGTTGAGTCACTTGAATAAAAGTTTGGGAATGAGGTGTGCGTCTATTAGGAAATCGCTGAGCATAAAGACGAGAAGCCGCTAACGCATTTTGCCTTGCTTCTCCGTATACCAAAACCATGTCTATCAATTCTGAGTTACTGTACGCATGAGCCATTTTTAATATTTAGCGTTAAAACTCTGAAATATTCGATTTCCGAAAACAGACTCAATTTGAATTTTAAATAAATTTGATTGACACTTTCATGGCTACCACTACTTGCACTATAACCGTAGTGTATAATGTATTGCCTAATATTCTAGTTGACCAACTAAGTAACGCTCAATTTATCTAAACTTTAACAATTTTTATCTTAATTTCTGTTGGACTTTTATTATAATTTTTTTTACGAAAACGACTTATTATTTAGAGGTGCGTATCTGGTTAAAATTTTGTGGAATAGTTGTGAATCACCCTGTATAAAGAAAAAGAAGAGAGTTTGAAAGTATGATGTTAGGCCAGCTAATCGTTAAAGACAATTTAAAGGAATGTTTAATAATTTGCTGACGTTCTTCTATAATCATAATCACGAGCATTTCTTTGAATATTTAAGGACTCCTCGGTTATTTGATTTTTTGTTAGAACTAGTGGAGCATCGTCCACGAAAAAATACTAGCAAGAACCCAATTATTCCGAGGCAAAGATTAATTATAACATTACAGTAACTATATTTAATTATATTAAATTGTTGTTTTATTAAAAGCTAAATATTTCAGTTATCTGGCTGAAGGTTGTTCATTGCAAGAACTGGCATGGGGACACATGGTTGGACATAGCACTGTTTGTGTGATAGTACGCGAAATTTGTCAAATATTGTGGGAAGTTCTTCAACCACTATATTTACGGCCTCCAACTTCCGAAGATGGATGGCTGAAAATTTTAAATGGATTTTACAAGCGATGGAATTTGCCTAATTGCGTTGGCGCTGTAGATGGGAAGCACGTTGCCATACAAGCTCCGGCTCATGCAGGATCACAATTTTTTAACTATAAAAAACACCATAGTATAGTGCCTATGGCAAATTATGATGCGTTCTATTGGTTCACGTTAATAGATATTGGAGCCGCTGGGAGTAATCACGATTCAACTGTATTCCAAAATTCTGGATTTGGAAATGCTATTATGAACCAAGAAGCTCGTTTACCAAATAAAAAGAATTTGCCATTCACTGAAATCAAATTTCCGTTCTTTTTTGCTGCGGATGCTGCATTTCCTTTAAGCGAGAACATAATGCGACCATATGCAGGACGTCGACTTGCCGACGAAAAATTAATTTTTAATTATCGTTTGTCCAGAGGCAGACGAACAATTGAAAACATTTTCGGTATTTTAGCTCAAAGATGGAGGATTTTTCGAAGCGCTATTTTAGCAAATGTTGATAACTGTGAAAATATTGTAAAAGCGTGTGTTTGTTTGCATAACTTTATGCAGCGATCCGAGGAAGATCTTCCAGAAAGTGAGAGAAAATACTGTTCAACAGGATATGCTGATTTTTTGTCGTAGGATGCAACTATCATACAGGGGGCATGGAGAGAAGAAGCTTTAGATTGGCATTGGAGAAGTGTTTCTCGATTAGAGCGTAACAATTCATTCAGAAGTGTGCAGGATCTACGAGACGTTTTATGTGAATATTTAAATTCACCATGAGGAAGTGTACCCTGGCAAACAGCTTACATTTTAAAAAGTTTGGTTCCACAATCTTTTGAAAATAATTTTCAAATGGAGTAAAATTGTACATGTTTTCTTATAATTATTTATTATTCCATCTCATAAATCCCTACGGAACTATAAATGTCATTATGGTCACGGTAATTAAGATGTTATTGTGTCGCAATATGTTAGTAAGGAATAAACTTTATTTTAATAATATTTATTGTTTTATTTAATCTGGTTTTTTTTTCAGTTTAACACATTTTTACGGGAAAATAAAATAACATTTTAACAGTGTACATGTTAATTTAATAAAATTTATTGTCATTTTAACAAAACTTATACAAACAATAATTAACTATACCTAAACTTATTTACTCAGACTGGCTTTTGCGTTATGTAATATAGATAAAATGTCTAGTCTGGCCGCATTACTCAATTCGTCAGGCAACTCATTTAGTAGTTTACCGAGCATCTTCCCAAAGAAATCATTGACAGTTTCGTTCTCGGAAGTAGCCTTGTTCACAAAAAAATTATTTAGGCTGTCTATGCTAGCGATTAATGTATTTTCAAAACGATCAGTTTGGGTAACCTTTTTTTGCTTTTTCACGTTCTCATTTCTAAGAGCATTAATAGGTTGCACGATTGATTCATTGACGTCGGACGTAACGTCGATGTCCAACGTTTCTGAAGTGGAGCATCTTGTCGAACACCGGGATGTTTCTGGACTTGGTAACGGCGACAACGATGAACAAGATGGTGTAGACTATGTTTCGGTAATTATTTCTAAACTGTCGTAGGGACTGAGGTTTTTTTTCACATTTTCTTTTACTTCATCGAACAGCTTTCTTTTACGGCCGTACATATTTTCAGTGATTCTATAAATGTAAAATAAATACGTGATTGTTATCATATAGAAATGTATATTTACTGTCGTATAGGAATGAATTTATCAATAAATGCCAAGTGCTTGAATAACGGGCAAGTATGCGTTGCCACGGAGCCAGATGGTGTGGTTTTCGCAATTCGTCTCTTTCTTAGGAAGCGCGTTCGCAGAACGGTCTATCGATGGATACATGTCTTCGCTATTGGCATCAATTTTACAGTAGGATTTCATATAACACACAATTGATCATAAAATAATTGACCCACCCATTAATTCCGAAATAATTTTCCAGGAATTTTCGATCTGAATTTTATTTTTGTACATTGGATTTTTAGAATCATAGATATGTTGAAATTGACGAATTAAATCAATAAATGCAAGTCGTCGTTGTCACTTTAATCCATTATTTCACAATGCAATCACTACCAAAAAAATGTAAACAAAGCGTGGTACTTAAACGTCAAATGTCACTTTATGACTAGTGAAAAGTTAGTTAATCATTAAATCGTGGCGTGTTTATAAACCAAAAATTACTATTGCTAACTTCACACAATATACATATGCTTACCATTAGTACATAAAGTTGGATGTTCACCAACTTTATGTACTAAGAACTAAATCCAAGGTTAAGAACTAAATGTGCATAGATGGTTCTATTGATTTCTTAGTGTTAAACTTTTAAGAACTAATGTTAAAGACTAATGTTAAGAACTAAATTTGCTGCATAAATCCAACGTTACTAAACATTAAGATTGTTTTTAAACCATTAGCACGTTCGGAGAACGTCTGTTGACTGTACCAAACGAAATATCTGTATGATATGTGGTGATTGATTGCGCATGAACGCATACCAATAGGATTCACGCTCCGACCAATATGAGAAATTGCCTTAAAAATATAAACAGTAATTACATTACATTAGCTAAAATGATATATACTCCTAATTAAAGAGCTAGTTAAATTGTCTAAGTGCCAATAATAATAATAACTTTATTAAATTGCAACGTGGAATCAACTATAGTACAAAAGTCATAAGTGTTAATTTTTTTCAATGTTTACCTGTATTTATAACAACTTTTTAATTTGATTGTAAAAAACATAACTAAACGTTCATCTTACGTTGAATTATTACGCTATTAGGGCGTAGTAAATTTTTTATCTAATAACGGTTTTTTAAGCTTATGCAAACAAATTTAACCTAAAAAATTTAATGGTTCATTTTTCAAATAATGTTAACATTGAATTTAACGTTGATTTTTTTAATGTAAACACGTATTTATAACAACGTTTTAATTTGGTTGTAAAAAACATAAATAAACGTTTATCTTCTGTTGAATTGTTACGTTATTATAGCTTAGTAAAAATTTCATTTATTAACGTTTTTTTACGTTAAACAAACAAAATTAACCTAAAAATGTAATGATTTATTTTTTAAATAATGTTGACATTGAATTTAACGTAATTTTTTTATATGTGAACACGTATTTATAACAACGTTTTAGAGCGTAGTATATATTTAATTTATTTACGTGTTTTTTAAGTTCAGTTAACAAATTTTCACCTAAAAATTTAATGGTTAATTTTTTAAATAATGTTGACGTTAAATTCTTGTTATTTTATACACCAAACGTTAAATTTAACGTTGATATTTTAATATAAAAACGTTTATTTGTAAAGTTTTATTCTGATTGTCCAAATAATCGTTAAAAATTCAACGTAAAACGTATAATCAACTTCACCAACTAAAAATAAACGTCAAAAAAACGTACGTGTGTTTATTGGGATTGGTGGTTCTTCGTATTGTTAATTGGACCGGTAAACAGTTTAAAACATACATGACGTCTCCTGCTACTTGGGCAACGTATCCTAGATGCTCTTTTATTAATATTGCGATTCCATTTGGTGATAATGGGGCCATGACTAATCGATTTTTTAAGATTTCTCTATGAAGTAAGCAACGGCGATAAACGGCGATGTTTGCGCGTATGTCTCTGATTGATCTTTTAAATGATTGTTCCATGTACAAAAATTTTGTGTTAGCATTGTTATATCTATATCAGTAACTTCTTTAGATTTATATATGGGAAGGTTGATGGAAAGTTTTCTTTCAATTACCAATAAACGAGGGTGTTCTGTAGAGAAAAATACCTCATTACATAAATATTTTCTTTTCTGCATTTTTAACGCAAATATTTTTTCATCTTGTTCAACCACTAAATATTTATTTTCAGTGTTTCCGTTCTTTTCGAAAACAAGAGTCGCTTCTCCTGAGTACACTACTGAAAATTCTTCGCAAGTTTTGAATTGAATGCTTTCCCACACTGTTTCGCCGATATTAAAATCCATACAATACCCGTTAAATAAGGGCATTTCAAATCATTTTGTAGCAAGATTTCATTTTCGTTAAGCTTCACTTGAGCAAGGTAATCGATTAGCTGAATTTTTAAGGTGGTTTTAACTACAACATTTTTCCATGATCTTCCATTTTCCATGTAAGTAGTGCCTTCGCACTTGTCATTTTTATCTAGACTTCCCGCTAATGTTATGTAAGTGGATGTTGTAGCATTCGAATTCAATTGCGATAATATTTTTTCATGGAATCCTCTGTATTTCCGATATCGATAAATTTTATTAGATTCTAGTCCACCTATTTGATGTATATAGGTCAATAATCCATCCTGTACAATACTAGTATGTGAGTTCATACCACAATAGTTAATCAATCGTGTTACTTCTATTAGACACATTTTAACGTGAATTTTTTCAATTTTTTTTTCTCTAGAATTTAAACCATTAATTTGGATATCCGATAATCTGAGTCAGGTTCGAGACAAAGGGCTACATCCCTTAGAGATATAACCGACATGTTGGTCGATGAATTTTTGCAATCATAGGCGATTAGTCTTAGGCTTGAGATCGGCCCGATGAAAATCAGCAATAACATTTTGAGTCCCACTGAAACAAAATTCCAAATTAAATATTTAACTTCATTCGTAATGAAATATTTATTTTATTTAACAAAATGATAGCAGGAGTTATATCAGAGATATTGTTCTTTCCGTGAAAACTACAGTTAGAGTGCAATACACATGGTTTCCAATTCGAAACCAATAGTTTATATTTTATATTACACATATTTTAAATGCTAACAAATTGTTTTTACGAGTAATCATTTTTCGTGTGAACCTTTAGTTCACACTCAAACTGAGTGTGAACCTTTAGTTCACACTCAGTTTTCAATGTTAACCTTTTTAATATTATTATGTTTAGTAATTAGTTGTGACTTAGAATTGGTTAAATCAACAACCAATTCAATTATAAATAAAATAATTTAAAAAACGGAATTTTACATTAAATTTTTATTTAAATTTACAAAAAATTTATACTTATAAAATTTGGGGCAGAAACCTCGAATTGTTTTTAGTCACACGCTCTCATTTTAGTATCGCTTCAACGCGGAGTTTATATTTGTTTCTTTAAGAACCACTCAAATTTTTAAACGGGCCCTTTTGAGCGTATCTGATGACGATGCCCAATTTGTTCTTTATCATTTTCAGTTTCCAATTCTTGATCTCGGTGTTCGGTTGCTTTAGCATTTTCTTGATTGTTTTCTGCTGCATAAATACTTTCGTGAACTGTGTCATTAACATCTTGGTATTCAGTGTTATCTTCAGAGTCTGTGTCAGTGCTATTATTGTGCACACTGTTGTTACCGTCATCTCTATCATCAATTTCGGAGTCTACAATATTAGGTCTTACAATATTCTAGTCTTACATTATTTTAGTCTATTATTATTAGTCTTACAATATTCAGAGTCTACATAAAATCATCATCAGAGTCTACAATATTAAGAAACAAGTGTTATATTAATTGAAGTAATTTAAACAATGTCAAAAGATTATGAAGTTTACATTAATTACTAAAAAAAACTTATTATTTTTTAAAAAAACTTATTCAGCTAGTCATATCAAGAATTAATTATTACTTACCAGTTAAAAAGTTATAGAATGTGTTGGTGTGAGTAGAAAAAATGCGTAGAAAAGTACATTATCATGTTTTTGTTGTTGAAGCAAAAATCACGCACTATGTAATTTTTAAAGTTGAAATGTATGAAAGAAAGCACAACTTTGAATGTGAAGTGTAGATAAAAAAAATTTCTTTTAAAATTTATTGAAGTGAAAATTTAACTGATTTTAATTTGTGAAGAATTGAGAAAATTTCAAACAATTATTAATAAATAAGGACAAACACGACAGAAACTAGTTGAACATCCCAAGGGATGTATGAAGAGAATGAGGTACCGCGATGCTTTTCACGCCTTACACACCTGGCAGGAGGATTTTTTACAATGTCAAGGACTTTATGTTACAAGTTTTTTATGCACATGTACGAATATTATATGAATTTAAATTTATTATATTTTTAAAATATTTTAGTAAATTATATTGAGATTATCTATGTCTGTTATTAATGTGTTGGGATTCTGGTTAATTAATATCATTTCAGCTAAAATTCTTTTTTCAAAGTTAGATTCATTATGTAAAATTTTTATGTAATTGAAATCTATTTTGTGATTAAAATTTGTAGTATGTGCACACCAACCTGTGTTTTCCTTTTTATTATTAACATCTCTCTTATCTTCTTGCATTCTATCCTCTAGTCTCTGATTTGTTTGTCCGATGTAATCTTTTTTGCAATCGCATGTAATTTGATAGACCAAGTTGATCCCATTCAGAATTGGGGTTTTATCCTTCATTCTGGAGAAGAGCAAATTTAATTTTGGGCAATTTTTTGAACAAGAGCAATTTTTTGGTTAAGTTTGTGATTTGAATTAACATTGAGAGTTCTGTTAGTATTTGATGGTTTTTTGTACAGTTTAAAAGTAACAACACCGTTTTCGTTATTTAAAAGAACGTCCAGAAATGGTAGTGAACAATCTAAATTTTGTTGTTCGATTGTGAATTTTAAGTGTGTATCGTAACTATTAAATAGATTTAAAATAATGTCCTTTTTATTTTTTGGAATGGCTGTAATTATATCATCTACGTAAATATATAAAAACGGTAATTCAAAAGGCAATTTTTTGACACACTCAGCCAGGAGGTCATGCATGACGAGATTTGCAAAGATAGGTGACGCTGGATGTCCCATAGCGGTTCCAAATTTTTGTTTGTATATTATATTATTGAAAGAAAAGTAACTAGAAATAAAGCAAAAGTGAATTAATTCCATAAACATTGGTTTAGGAATCTGTGTATAAGTTTCGATTAAGTTCCAATATTTATTTATGGAGTTACTAACAGAATTTATACTAACATTAGTTAATAAAAAAACCACGTCCAAAAACACTAGCTCGTAGTCTGCTGGGATTTTGATTTCTTTACACTTATCAACGAATTCAAATGAATTTTTAACTGAAAATTTGAAATGTGGGGTTAAAGTGTTCAAAATGTTTACAATAAATTTAGCAAGTTTATAAGAGAGGCAATTAATAGTGCTAATTACGGTAAGGTAACATCACCGTTGTTACATACAGGGTGTCTCAGACCATGTGTAGGAACCGTTAACTACAAACTCTGTACATTATTTTATAACAAATGTCGTTTAAATGGACTCTTAGCTTTAAATACTTTTCGAGTTATAAGCCCTTCATGTTAACCAATCACGACGAAGCATTTGTACGTTAATTAATTTTACTTTCTACATAGTTACGCATAAACTTTATTAACTTATTTGGTCAACCATATGATTTTAAGTGATGATGACAAAACAAGATCAATTTTGACGTTGTCAAAATTAATTTACTTTCATTGTAACTCTTCTTGTCACTCTTATTATGTATACTTCTGAAGAGTATTGTGAAATGTTAAGGGGCGCCGTTTGCAAAAGTCGCCAACTAGATGTCGCCACATTACAATTTTATTTCATGGTTTTTAGCTAAAACACGTAAAAAGTTATGAATTACAAATTATTTTTCAAAAACAATTAACAACCCAAGCCCAGGTTTAATTATATTTATCAAATTGTGCATTGGTTAATTATTTATTAAATTTTGAAGTATAAATTTTTTTGTAATTATTTTTCACAACTCGTGTTTTAAAGGTAAAGTGGGACACAAACAAATATGTCAAAATCTATCTCTAAAAGTTCAAAGCATATTTTGCAGTAATTTGACTAAAAACCTCGAATCAAATGTGAAATGGTGCAAACTGTAGAATTTTTAAATGCCTTATTTGGCCATTTAGTTCGCTAAGCTAATCACAGATGGCTTCTTATCAATATAATGCCGTATGATATTATGTTTGTGAACCTAGGCACACTGAGTGACGAGTGTAACTCTATCTTTTTTCGATTAGGTATAAAACAAAGAATAGAGATGTACTATTATCATGCAGAAGCATATATGTATTTTTTGTTGCGATTGTAATATGCTGAAAATGTTAGACGACAGATTTCTTTGGGTATGAAATATATGTTATTAATTTTCCTCAACAAATAACGCTTTTATGAAAATAAATGTGTACACAGCGTATTCTAGAAGAAATCGTTGGAAGTAGCTCCGGACAACCACCTTCTTTACCCACTTGTTCTAAATGGGCGTGACCCTACGCTCGTCTTATTACTATACGGCGAGTGCAGACGAAACGCAAATACGACAGCAAGAAAATGGGTAGTAAGTAAACATCTCATATTGAAAATGAAATCATCTAAAAGCCAATGCATTTTGCTAATAACCCATACGATGCGTACATTTTGATATGTTCTTGAAATATTTGATAGTGATGAGACCCAAATTACATTTACTGTGAAGCATTGATGATAACAATGATGTGATGCTGAATACCTTAAACACGTCGAAATAAATTTACTTATTAAATTTACTTATTCAATTTACTTATTTACATAAGTAAATTGAATATTTTTATAACAATTTAGATTTACAATAAAAATTTTAAATTAAGAATTTAAATAAATTGACTAAAATTAAAAGCAAAACATGTTCAAAATTAGCACCATTGAGTTCAACACACAGCCTAGCACGTCTAATTAGGCTATTTCTAGAATTTTGGATCATGGCGGGTGTAATTGTAGCCAAAGCCTTAGGAATCCTATCTCGGATATCTTCAATATTTGTAGCAGGCACCCTATAAACGTAGTTTTTAATATGGCCCCAAAAAAAGAAATCTAAGGGCGTTAGATCAGGAGACCTTGCTGGCCAATTTATAGCCCCACCACGTCCAATCCAGGAATTTGGATACTCTCTATTTATAATTTCCTTTTTTTGCAAAATGTGTAGGAGCGCCGTCATGTTGAAACCAATGGTTTCGATAATTTGCCAAAGGTATGTCTTTTAATAATGCAGGTAAATTCTTTTCTAGGAAATGTCCATAAATTTGCCCATTTAGACGTGCCGGTAATTCAAATGGTCCTACCTAATTAAACAAAAATATTTGTAAAATTACAAAATACAGTAAAATGGTCCTAGTCAACACTTGCCACAGAGTTTCCTATAATTCCAGCCCATAAATTAATGCTAAATCTTTGCTGAAATGACTTAGCTAAAATAGCATGTGGATTTTCTTTACTTCAGATGTGGTAATTATGTAAGTTAATTGTACCTTCACGAGAAAAACAAGATTCATCCGTAAATAAAATATTTGTAAGAAACTCGGGATTTGCAGCATGCTGTTCCAACAGCTACACACAAAAATTTAGTCTTGCACCATAGTCTTGTGGCATTAAATGCTGAACACGTGTATAATGGTAAGTATGTTGTCTATTCTTGCGAAGTATTCTATGTACGGTGCAACGCGACAAATTTAATTATCTCGCAACCGTTCGTATACTACGAGTGGCATCAGCGTGAAAAGCTTCCAGAACTTCTTCCTCATTTGCAGGAGTAGGAGCTGGTCGAAGTGCACCACCTCTCTTAGTTTTCATTAAATATCCCATAGTTGTTGTCCGGTTTACTAGTCGCAAAAAAGTATTCGCTGTAGGCAAATGGTGACGTTGTGGAAAGCGTACTGCGTATTCTCTTGCCGCCGCATTTGCGTTTCGTCTACACTCGCCGTATAATATTAACATTTCACAATACTCTTCAGACGAACGACGAACTATAAATGGGCCTTTACAATAAAAGTAAATTGATTTTGCGAATGTTAAAATTGATTTTGTTTTGTCATAATCATTCAAAATCATATAGTTGACCAAGTAAGTTGATAAATTTTATGCGTAACTATGCAGACAAGTAAAATTAATTAAAGTACAAATGCTTCGTCGTGACTGGTTAACTTGATGCGCTTATAACTCGAAAAGTATTGAAAGCTAAGAGTCCGTTTAACCCTTTGCGGTCCTGTGTGGGGGCTGCCCCAACATAAAAATTTGTGTGCTTAGATCCTGTGTCGGGGCTACCCCGACGTCGAAACGTGTCAGTTCCGGTCCCATGTCGGATCAGCCCCGCCAATATTTATGTTTAATTTTTTATAATAGTAGGAATATAGAGCCGAAATACGATATTCGATAGCCTTTTGCTTTTGAGTTTTCATCTGTCGCCAAAAATGATATATTAGAGTTTGCTGAGGAGAAAAACTTTGTCAGGACGAGCTTATCTTTTATAATAATACTCATAATTAATTTCGTGAAACGCAATATTTTGGGAAATACTCCACATATTTACTCTCAATATAATTTTTTTTCAATGAAATGATGTATTACGTATAAGATGCTTCGAAGGTGAAGTTTGTTTTAAAACCGCTTCAAGTAATCATTTGTGAAAATGATTACTTGAAGAATTTTTCAGCTGCAGAATTGGCTTGCAAAAGAAAACACCAAAAATATCAGTTAATTGTTTCTTCTAATTATATTTTCAAAGGCTTAGCTTTTGAAACTATGGGGCCTTGGTGTAAAGAAACTTCAAGTTTCATAAAAACTTTGGGAGACAGTTTGATTAAAGAGACGGGTGAAAAAAGATCAAAAGATTTCTTGTACCAGAGAATATCTCTTGCGATCCAAAGAGGAAATGCTTCAAGTATTCGTGGAACGCTGCCTGATGCTACTTCTTTAGCCGAAGTCTTTGTTTTATAGTTCTTTTCTTTGTTTTTATATTTTATTTTTGTATTTTTTAACTAACACATTATTTGGTTGTTATATCTTCATTTTTTTATAAATAAATTTTTTTAAAACCAAAATTTGTGAAAAGCAATAGAAAACAATATAATTATAACACTAATTATAGCCAAAATTGGCTGTATAATTTTTATAACATATTTATTATTTTTGTTCAGTTTTATTCAAGCACTGTCTTCATAACTATTATTTTCCCTTTTCTTCATCGCTTCGTTCATTAGTAATATTTCTTTCATCCCGAAAAATATGTATTAGTATTATTTTCGGAAGTAACCGTTTCAAATTTAATTTTGGTAGAACGAAATTTCGATTCCGTTCTACCAGTAATTCCTAACTATTTCGTGAAATCGATCTAGAGTGCTATTGTGACGCGCTTTCGGTTTTCCGCAAGTATTTTATTTGGGTACTTACGTGTTACGGAGCTCGGGCGCCAGATTTGTTGAGTTTTCTCTCAAACGGATAGCTAATCTAGAGTCGAAGATAAAGGGTTCGGTTTTTCACAAATGAAACAATAGCTAATATCGGTTATCAATTGATCTTTATTTTTAACCGGCCACGCTAGCCGAAAATACATTAACAAAAATCTCCAAATAGTTAGAGGGTCGGGCGGAAAACGGTAAACTTTACGACACAGACAGAACGCACCACAATTTCCAACTAGCTTACACGGACTTTTAAAACCCCTTAAACGGGAAACTCGAAAAGCTCGCGTAAGTGACTTTCGACGTCGCAAAGCCACGTTGGCGGTCTACGCCAACCCAAAGCAAATTTGCCTGTCGAGGAAAACGGTTTCCACTGGAAAACACTGGCGGTCTACGCCAACCCAATGCCTTCCAGCTACGCGGACGGAAATATCGGTTTATACGATCAATCGGTCGCCTGGTCGCGCCGCTTGCTCCCGGAAAATCACACGCTGCGGTCTACGCCAACCCAACGCAGATTTTCCCGGCACCAACGAGTTAACCCCTGTTCGAAACGCCGGCGGACTACGCCAACCCAGCGAACTCAAACTATCCTGACGACCAACCGATACGCGAAACTCTCAAGTTAAACGAATCCCCAAAAATACCGGCTTCTTAATTAATACGCGGTCTGTGTTAACTAGCCCGAAGAAATTAAATGGTACTTACGGCATACCGATGATTGATGACTTCGAAAATAACGGCGGCGAAAGAAATAAAACAAATTATCACACGTGGCAAAATGGCGAAAGTTTTCACGAACGTATCGGAATCGATGCAAACGGAAAGAGAGCGATTTTGGGCTCTGCAGACACTTTCATTCGACACCAAATTAAAAAAAAAACATCCTTTGACCGTTGGTGGTGGTAGCGGTGCACTAGCCCAGTGACGTGCATGGAAAACCCGATAAGTGATTCCTAAAATACATGAAAAACTATTTTGTAGCACGACCCTAACCTTAATAGCCTACATTTGCGGACGGGCACAAATTCAAGTGTTCTGAATTCCGGACTGGATTTACCTTAAAACTGACTTAATCATGCCTTGGCGGACAGTCCCATGAAATAAGGTAAGTATGAGGGTCGAAATAGCAGCGAAGTACTTATCCGCTAAAAAACTTGTTCTGTTTTAGGAAATTTGCGGAAACACTTCGTTACATCCCCCTCTTACTTCGGGAAACAAAAAGAAAAACCAAGAAAAAGAAAAAAAAAGGTCTTCTTAGTTCTGAACAACCCCACAGAGCCATCATTGGGCACGGAAACGGTCTTCGCAGCTAAGGAGTCATTAAAAACAAAACAACACATGGCGGTAAATTATTTATTTTTAGAACAGTTACAACGGTTGTTGTGGCAGTAGGTCCGGTGACGGATATCCGAGTTCCTCGTACCAGGCAGTGAACGGGTAGCAGCGGCAAGACCGAGACATCTGGCCCCTACGGCCGCACCGGGAGCAAAACAACACCGCTGGCCGGGTGCAGGTGAACCGGAGATGGCCGACTTCGCCACAACGCCAACACAAATCTGTCCGGTGAACGGGTAGCGGAGTGCGTTCATAGCACATACGCTGCCGATGCATAAGGCAGCCCACGTCCCGGGGCGAAAATCCCATAACCTGAAGCGCTATAGCGATGTCCGAAAACTGTTCGGGTCGGGCATCCGGGAACGGCACATAGTACCGGGGCAATTGGCAGGCGGTTGGAGACCAGGTGTGCGCCAACAATAGCCACACCGTCTGGTGAGGCGGTGGGAAGTCTTGCGGTTTGTCCCGACAACTAGTTAAATACTCCGGGGAGTACGGCGGGGACACGGGCCGGAACGGGCTGTTCGGTTTGGCGATGCCGTGCTTTTTATCCTCCAGATGCTGCCAGTACACCGGTTTACCGGCCGAACTCGCTGCGGCGGTAAGGGCGATGCATCGTTCGACATCGGCCCGGGCAACGGGTCGCAGGCGGCGGAAACGCGGGTCAGCGGCGGATCCATCAGCCGGAGTCGGCGGCGGCGGTGTAACGGACGACGGGGCGGACGGGACGGTGGTCGGTGGTGGGGACACGGAGGGACTAGTGTCCACATCAGACGTCCAGAGCTCCAGAATATAGTCGTTGGATCTGACAACAAACAAAACGGTAAATATTTCTCACCGAGCGGCAACTAATATGACACACGGAACACACACAGGGGCACGGCGGGAAATAGGAACCTTTAACGAGGAAGACCGGAGATAATTAGGGACCTCCTCTGTCCATCGGGACCCAAGAACCGATGGCGGTAACTCTTGCCCCGCGGATATGTTGGCGGACGGAGAGCCCAAGCGGCGGTCCACATTTCCGGACTCCACGGTTGCGACTGCCCAAGCAGGAGCATGTTCCACTCCGCGTTGCCCAGCGGACCATCGGCGTCAGGGGACTGAGATTCCGAAACAGGAGTGGAGGGATGCACCGGACTTCTTTCCCGCGATTCCTGGACGGCAGCAACCGGTATGGCGGAGACGTCTACCGGTATTTCGACGGACCGCGGGGTTGGCGGATCCTCGCCGAACAACTCCCGAAGTCGTCGCGCTAGCTTCGCTCGGCGGAGGAGTCTCCGGAGACTTGGGGATAGCGCGATCGACACTGGCAGCGACGGACGACCAAGAGTGCGGGTCGAACACTGTCCCCTGGCTTCAATGGCGGGGTCCCGGAGCAGATGGACCCTTACCGCCAACTCGGGACGAGGCTGCCGCAAGTACCGAGTGATATTCACTACTGGAAGAAACGGGCTCTTCCGGCGGCGGAATGGAACGGACAAAGGTCCCGCGGACCTACAGCGGTTTGGCACCGTAAAATTCCTAAAACAAAGCTGGATAATAGTGTCGACCGGCTAAACAGTTTCGGACAACACAGCAGGTTTTAAATCCTTTACATGAACCCTACGGAAACATGTACCCCGGGAATCTTTTAGGTTAAACACAACAGGAGACACCATTTTGGTAACGGTATAGGGTCCCGTGTATTTTGGGGCTAACTTGGCGGTAAAACCCTGGGCGGCTGAAGAGAGATGTTGCTCCTTCTTCATCACCTGATCCCCAACGTAGCATCTTCAATCCCTTCCGCGTAGGTTGTAGTGATGACTTTGCTGAGTATAGGCCCGGTCTAGAATGAGACGGACGAGCTTGAACACGTCCTGTAATCCGGCCAGACGGCGGGCATGCGGTTGCGCTAACTGATCGGGTGTAGCATCGGGATCGGATTCGATTTCTTCGGGCAACGGATTGTGATGCAAGGCGTTTGGTAATTTAAGTTCCCTACCAAACTTTAGGAATGCCGGTGAAAACCCCGTGGAATCTTGTTTGGCGCTATTGATGGCCCTGAACAACGATGGCAGTTGTTGATCCCACTTACGGTGTTCCTGATCGCAGACCTGCGCGATCATAGTTTTGAGCGTCCGATTCGCTCGCTCAACCGGGTTCGCCTGCGGAGTAGAAGGCGGGGTAAGCCGGTGGCGGATCCCTAAATCCTTCAGCAAGGTCTTGAAAGTTCGGCTGCAAAATTGAGTGCCGTTATCACTTATGCCCGTATCCGGACAACCAAAACGCGTTATGACTTCATCGAATAACGCTTTAGCCACATTGTTCGCGGTAGCGCTGGACAACGGTTTACAATGCACCCATTTAGAGAAACGGTCCTGGAAAACCACAAGGAAGGTGTTACCTTTTGTCGACCTCGGCAATGGTCCGACTAAATCGGTGCTGACGGTTTCCCATGGACGGTGAATGGCGTGCGGCTGCATTTTCCCGGCGGCCATCTGCTGGTGGGCCTTAAACTGTTGGCAGGTAATACAACTTCGCACATGTTTCGTCACATCGCAAAACATCCCTGGCCAATAGTAACACTGCACTACCCTGCAAATGGTTTTCGAGATACCCAAATGCCCAGCGGTCGGTTGATTATGTGTCTCCATGAGAACAGCTTTGCGTCGCAGTCTAGAAACGCAGAGTTTCCATGGCTCAATAAACTCGGGTTTCTTAAGGTCGGTGTGATCCCAGAAACGTCGGTACAAACGGTTATTACGGATTTGATAGTCGGGAAAAGAATCGGGGTCTTTGCGTACTTCCTTTAACTTGCGGTCGTACCAGTTACAGCCTTCTTGAACATCCATGATGCACAACTCACCGGCATCTTCCTCGGATAAGAATGCGGCAACGGTTGTCGGGACAGGGCGTCTGCTACTCGGTTCAGAACGCCCTTGCGGAATCGGATGTCAAAGTCGTACTGCTGCAAGAAAACACTCCATCTCGCCAGACGACCAGTCGGACTTTTAATGGAATGTAACCAGCGTAAAGACTGGTGGTCGGTGACAACGGTAAATGGATACAGTTCGAGGTACGGACGCATCTTTTCTATGCCGTACACGATGGCCAAACACTCTTTCTCGGTCACGGAATAGTTTTTTTCGGCGGGAGACGGCCGAGTTTTTTTCGGCGGTCATGGCCCTCGACTTTCTGCGTCAATGCTGCTCCAAGACCATAGTCGGATGCATCGGTTTGCAACGTGAATCGTTGAGAGAAATCCGGACAAGCTAGCACAGGAGCTTCGGTGAGTGCGGTCTTCAGGGAGAGAAACGCACTCTGATGGGATTCGTCCTTAGTCCGGAGCGACTAACTTTGAAAAGTTCGAAATAAATCGACGGTACCAAGAAGCAACACCTAGAAAGCTCCGCAATGTCTTTACATTGATTGGCGGCTTAATTTCTAGGATTGAAGCAACTTTATCGGGATCGGTATGGATACCTTCGGCCGTTACTACGTGACCGAGGTAAGTTAAGGATTTACGGCAGAACTGACACTTATTGGGATTTAGTTTTAAGTTGGCCAGTCTAAGACGACGGAAGACTTCCCGGATATTCTCCAAGTGTTTCTGAAACGTTTTACCAAGGATGATAATGTCATCCAGATAGGCAAAGGCGTGTGGCTCCATTTCTGGACCAATAATTCTGTCCAGGAGACGTTGAAAAGTGGCGGGTGCGGAATGCAAGCCAAATGGCATAACTTTGAACTGAAATAACCCCTTCCCGGCAACGTTGAAGGCGGTTATTGGTTTACTAGTAGAAGACAGCGGGATCTGCCAGTATCCGTGTTTCAAATCCAAAGTGGTTATGTAGCGAGCCCCACGCAGCTTGTCCAAAATGGCATTGATCAATGGCAGCGGATATGCATCTTTCCTGGTCACATCATTGACCTTGCGGAAATCGATGCAGAACCTTGGCTTGCCATCTTTCTTCCGGACAATCACGACCGGTAAGCTCCACGGACTGTTCGACGGCTCAATTATCCCATCGGCCAACATCTGGTCAACTTCCTCGTATACAATCTGCTGCATACGGGGATTCTGGGGCCGATATCGCTGCTTAATTGGCGTCGGATCAATTAGGCGGATATTGTGCTGGACAAGGGTGGTTGGACCATGTAGCCGCAAAAATTTGGCTAATTCGGCGTCCAGAAAATGCTGGAGTTGCGTCTGTTCAACAGACGACAACTGCTCGGAAATAGCGGGAGTCGCAATGGGTTCGGTTTTCATGACTGCATTAATGGGTTCGGTCACGGGAATTTCAGTGATAACGGGCGCGGGAAAATATACTTTATTATTAACAATGTCGACGGTCATTTTGAACTTCTTTAGAAGGTCCATTCTTAGCACTACGTCGGCGACAAGGGAGGGCAAACATAAGAATCGCTCGACGGAGACTGTATTGCCTAACCGGGCTGCCAAGTTTACCACGCCAATGGTTTGGGTAGAAGACCCATCGGCCAGACGGGTGTTGGAACGCACGTCCTCAACTTTAACGGCGGGAAGATGATGTCGGGTCGGAAGTCGACGTCGTTTTTGGTGGAGGCGCCAGCCGGCGCCGTCGTTGATGGTGTGCGTAACATCTCCCTGGTCACTTCACTTCACTATGATACTAGGTCTGGGATTACCAGGAGTTGGGAGTTGTGGGAATAAAAATTAGAATATACTTTTGGACACGTCTTCACTCTTGCTGTGCTGGATTCTAACTCTCGAAAGCTCAAAGCGGCGTTTCTTAAATAGCCGATTTTGGGCAAGTGTTATTTGATTGGTTGGCTTAGCGCTAGCTTAGCCAGCCAATCAGCGTGCAGTAGACTGTCTGCTGCTATATTAAAGAGCGTTGGTCACGGAGGAACTTACGTAGGAAACCATGGCTCCGGTATCGACTAACGCGGTGAAAAATCTACGGTCTAACGAAATGGGAATGAACAACCGATTATTGGTGCTAATTCCACAAAATGAGGCCTCGTTAGATGACAACTGTTGTGGCCTCGTACTCTTTATACTAACTTCCTTACAGGTTTCTACTTATGTAAGTTCCCCTGCTGGCAACATACATTACATCCCTCCACACTAGATACGAAACTTATCCTTTATACAATTCTTGAGGCTATGTACCTAATTTATCTAGTCTTTCTTCCGAATATCTACTAATGATAAAATCCGTTACATTAATTACATTTTACATTTAACATATTTCCTTAACTATCAAAACTTATATATCCCTGTGGATCTTGTCTCTACTTAAAAATCAAGTTAACATTTTTTTTTAGTCTAAATGATACGACAATAATCTAAAAGGTATACTAGTTGTTCTCTTTGGTCTAGAACTTGTAGTGCTCATTTGCTCTGCACTGTTCGACCGTGTTGACCTTGTTGTACCTTTTACCTTATCATTCGTATCCGATTCATTCTCACACTCCGACTTTTTTTTTACACATTCCCTATCCTTAATTCTAACTGATCTCTGAGATTCTGACAATTTTTTAGTCTCGCGACTATTTTGAATCTCTGAGGTTTTCACATTGCTATCTGAACTATTGCTCTCATCATACTTTTCATTCTCACACTCCGCACTCTCACTTTCCTCAGAGCTTAGATTCTCACCCTGCCAAGTATCATCCAATTCTACGTTTAGGTTTGTTGTAACTTCTGGCTCAAAAGCTATTCGATGAAGTCCCCGATCAACATTCCCTACATAAGTTCTGGGTTCATGTTGTGCTTCCGAAAACCTTTTAGTTATTTGATTTCTGTGCCTTTTCCAACGCTCTTCTGTAGGCAGTCTGCAAATATATATAGCTGTTCCTATTCGCTTCTCAACTACTCCTTCTGTCCAGTTTTTTTGATTCCTCGTTCTATAATCCCTCACCATCACCTTTTCGTTAATTTCAAAAAACTTTGATTTCTTCCATCTCTTCTTGATGGTTATCGAATCCTGTTTGTGCTCTTCTTTCTTATCGGTTTCCTTAGGTCTCAAGAAATCTAGTCTTGTCTTTAACTCTCTGCTAAACATAAGTTTAGCTGGTGTTTCTTTGGTGGTGCAATGAACTGAGTTTCTGTAACTTGCTAAAAATCTTGCAATTAACGTCTCCAAATTTACGTTTTCATTTGTTGTATCTAACAATGCTGCTTTCAGTTTTGCTTTGCAAGTTTTCACTGCGTTCTCTGCTGCGCCATTACTTGTTGGATTGTATGGTGGACTCGTCAGATGCTTAATGCCATTTCTTTCAAAGAATTTTTCTAACTCCTTCGAAACTAGTTGTGGTCCGTTATCACTTACCACCGTGGTTGGTAATCCATATCTCGCAAACAATTCCCTTAATCTTGATTCCGTTTCTTGTGTCGTTATATTCTTCATTATGAAAATTTCTGGCCATTTTGTGAAAGCACATGTTACTATGAATAACATTTTTCCTTTTATTGGTCCCAGAAAATCCACGTGCACCCTGTCGTATGGAAATTTCGCAACTGGCCAAGGCGTGAATTCGGATTTAGGCGGATCGGTTTGAACTTTTAAACAAGGTAAACATGACCTTATTTTTTGCTCGATATCTTTATCAATTCCCGGCCACCATAAGTATGACCTGGCCTTTGCCTTCACTTTTACGATTCCTAGATGCCCTACATGTAGTTCCTCGAGCATCTTCTTTCTCAAACTGTTTGGAATCACCACCCTGTGTCCCCATAGTATAATTCCATCTATCTCTACCAGCTCGTCTCGTTTGATGTAATATGGCCTCACTTCTTCCGTGATCTTCGTTCTTGATGGCCATAGTTTCTTCATAAATGAACTAACTTGTCCCAGTGTTTCATCGCACTCTGTTTCTTCCTTCAGCCTTACGTTGTCAATCGGCCAATTTTCCGATGCAGAAACGACATTTAAAAATCCTACGCATTCGTATTCATCAGATACCGTGTTGACTTTCATGGGAATTCTGGATAGACAATCGGCCAAAAAATTAAACTTGCCCTTAATGTGTTGCATAGTGTAGTTGAATGCTGACAAATAAATAGCCCATCGTTGTAAACGATCCTGATGTCTTTGCGGTATTTCTTTGTATTCTCCAAATAATCCCAACAGCGGCTTATGGTCCGTTTTGATTGTGAATTTCAACCCTTGTAGATAGTGTTGAAATTTTTTCAATCCGAACACTATTGCCAAAGCTTCCAATTCGATCGCTGGGTAATTCTTTTCCGCAGGCATCAAGGTTCTCGATATACATGCAATCGGACGTTCCCATTTCTCATCCTTCGTAGATAAACACGCCGAGATCCCTTCAGTACTGGCATCTGTTATCAAATATAGCGGCTTTTCTGGATCAAAATGTGCTAATGTCAAATCTTGTGCAATTAATATTTTTATTCGATTAAAAGCATACTCACATTCGTCATTCCATCTCAGCCTATTCCCTTTTTTTAATAAATTATAAATGGGACATAATACCTGTGTTAAATTTGGTACAAATTTTGCGTAGTATGTTATCATACCGATGAACGATTTTATTTGAGTTAACGATGTTGGTCTTTGAGCGTTAACTATAGCTGATATCTTACTATCTGTCTTCTGCAGTCCGTCCTTCGATATCTTATGTCCCAGATATTCAATTTCCTCTTGAAAAAACTTACATTTCTTCTTTTTCAACGTCAATCCTGCTTCTTTCAACTTGTCCAAAACTGATTTCAAATTCTTCACATGTTCTTCAATAGTTCGGCCCGTGACCACTATGTCATCCAGAAAATTCATGACTCCGTCTACTCCTTGCAAAAGTTGTTCCATCTTCGCCTGAAATATTGAACTAGCCGGCGAAATTCCAAATGGCATTCTTTTCATTTTGAACAGTCCCTTGTGAGTGCTCCATGTTGTTAACTTCTGAGCTTCCTCATCTAGTTCAAACTGTGTTCAAACTCTTTCCAAATCCAATTTTGAAAATAATACACCGCCATTAAGTTTTGCAAAGATATCCTCAATCCGTGGAAGTGGGTAACTGACTATTTCGAGATGCTCATTTATGGTAGACTTATAATCTCCGCATATTCTTAGCGTATTATCTGCCTTAAGAACTGCTACTATGGGTGATCCCCATTTGCTCGTGAGTACAGGTTCAATTAATTCCTCCTTTACCATATCCTCTAGTTGCTTCTCTATTTGGCTTCGATATGTCAGAGGTACTGATCGAGGTCTACAACAAATAGCTTTAGCCTCTGGATTAATCTGCAATGATACCTTACCGAGTTTAAATCTACCTAGTTTTTCGTTAAAAACATCATTCTACAATTCTATTATATCGTTTTCTAGTTTGACTAAATTATCAATTCTTTCATACTCTCTTTCATTCTGTACACATAAACTCATATTAAATAAACCTAAGAAATCTCTACCTAATAAACAAGGTCCGTCGTTTTTTATTACATAAATATTTAATGCTCTCGTCTGATTCTTAAATTTAATAATTGCCTTAAAATATCCTTCTGGAGTAATTATATTTCCCGTGTAACTTTTTAATATAGTGTTATCCTTTAATAACTTATTCTCCAGAAATTCATTTTTAAAAAAATTATCATTAATTACCGTCACACTTGCTCCAGTATCTACCGCCATATTATACGATTTATTATTAATAAAAATTTCAACAGTAAATGGATTAAACTTCCTTGAATATCCATCGTCTACACTAAAAATTGAAAATGACTCTACTACATCACTATTATTACATTCTAAATAATTTTGCATATTATTACTCATTGAATTTTTATTATTTCTACATACAGCTTCCAAATGACCTATTCTAAAACACACACGACACTTTGCATTAGCATACCTGCACTTGGCATCGGAGTGGCGTTTACCGCACACCCGACAACACTCACTATGTTGGGATGGTTGCCTATCTTTCGGGCCTCTTTGTTGTCCCTCATGCCTTTTTTTGCCGTTGAATTTTCTTTGGTTGCCTCTCATCGGGCCTCTTGTTCTAGTTGGATAATGCTGCTGCTGTTGTCCGTGAATCCAGTTTACTTTAGAATTGGTAGTTGATGACTTAACGGTAACCTCGCGTTTGATCGCAAGCGTCAACACTTCATCCAAACTAACCTCTTCATTCTCTTCGCAGATTCGGTCTTGAATCACGCCTCTCTTCATTCCAGTAATAAATTTGTCCTTTAAAACACTTGTTAGCAAATTCCCAAACTTACAATTCACTGCTAGACTCTTCAATCGCGTGTACCAGCTGTTTACCCCTTCGCTGTCGGTTTGCCTCGCCTCGTAGAAACGCATACGTTCCCGATGCACCGATACATGTGGACTGTATTGGCTCGTCAAAAGCTTGGATAGCTCAGGGAAAGTTTTGTCCTTTGGAGCGGCAGGAAAACACAAATCTCGCAGAAGTTTATACGTGTTTGTGCCTACTAAACTGAGTAAAGTGGCAGCTTGAATACCTTGATCAGTTATAGCAATCGCTCGAAAATATTGCTCCAACTTCTCACTGTATACGATCCAATCCTCTTCATCTGGCATAAACTCGTTCACGGTGCCAATTAATCCTTTCGCCATTTTGTTTTTATTGGAATGTTCACGTCACTCACGCACTTAAATTTAGCTAAATTTCG
This sequence comes from Cryptophagus acutangulus, assembly GCA_963556235.1. Classification (NCBI taxonomy): domain Eukaryota; kingdom Metazoa; phylum Arthropoda; class Insecta; order Coleoptera; family Cryptophagidae; genus Cryptophagus; species Cryptophagus acutangulus. The sequence goes on from OY744563.1 coordinate 826,641, forward strand.
GTTATTTCAGACCAAATTTACAAATCCCATTCTCGTCGCCATTGTTATGTCCGTATATATGGTTATAGTCAATTAAACGATTACGATTATATATCGATACCTTTACTATTTAATATCACAGGTTTACATACTAAATTACAGGTCATCTATATTCGACGGTTCGGTAGTGAGAGAGCGAGACTCGTTGCTCTGACCTTGCAAGCCCTCTCCGGTGTACTCTTTATACTAACTTCCTTACAGGTTTCTACTTATGTAAGTTCCCCTGCTGGCAACATACATTACACTCAATGCCAGTACTTTGCCATCGGACGGCAAATTCCTTGCTTCGAGCTGAGAAATTAACTCGGATTTGCGCAGATTGTACACCCAGGATATCTGCTTTTCCTCGACTTCACCTTCGGAGGGAGCTGGCGAAACGGGCCTGCCTGTGCCCTTCAGCCCCAGAACATTGTGATGATCATTCCCTTCGTTATCGGACATTATGTTGCACGTAGCAGTCGCACAAAAAAAAAGGACTTGGAACAAACGGAATAAAACGCGTTTTCATAATTGACAACTCAAATTTACAAGTTGAATAAAAATATCGTAACACAAAAAAAATGTTCTCTTTATTTCCTTTTGCACTTTTTCACTTAAACAATCTCGATTTAATTAATCGGAATTACGTAACTTACGAAAAAAAAATGATCTTCAATTGACGGTCAAACTTATAAATAAACGACGGTCCGAACAATTAGTTATTTTTCCAAATAAAAAAAAAAGAAAACGGTCCCTGCTCGGGCGCCAAGTTGTGACGCGCTTTCGGTTTTCCGCAAGTATTTTATTTGGGTACTTACGTGTTACGGAGCTCGGGCGCCAGATTTGTTGAGTTTTCTCTCAAACGGATAGCTAATCTAGAGTCGAAGATAAAGGGTTCGGTTTTTCACAAATGAAACAATAGCTAATATCGGTTATCAATTGATATTTATTTTTAACCGGCCACGCTAGCCGAAAATACATTAACAAAAATCTCCAAATAGTTAGAGGGTCGGGCGGAAAACGGTAAACTTTACGACACAGACAGAACGCACCACAATTTCCAACTAGCTTACACGGACTTAAAAAAAACCCCTTAAACGGGAAACTCGAAAAGCTCGCGTAAGTGACTTTCGACGTCGCAAAGCTACGTTGGCGGTCTACGCCAACCCAACGCAACTTTTCCTGTCGAGGAAAACGGTTTCCACCGGAAAACACTGGCGGTCTACGCCAACCCAATGCCTTCCAGCTACGCGGACGGAAATATCGGTTTATACGATCAATCGGTCGCCTGGTCGCGCCGCTTGGTCCCGGAAAATCACACGCTGCGGTCTACGCCAACCCAACGCAGATTTGAAACGCCGCAGATTTGAAACGCAACCCTGTTCGAAACGCCGGCGGACTACGCCAACCCAGCGAACTCAAACTATCCTGACGACCAACCGATACGCGAAAATCTCAAGTTAAACGAATCCCCAAAAATACCGGCTTCTTAATTAATACGCGGTCTGTGTTAACTAGCCCGAAGAAATTAAATGGTACTTACTGCATACTGATGATTGATGACTTCGAAAATAACGGCGGCGAAGGAAATAAAACAAATTATCACACGTGGCAAAATGGCGAAAGTTTTCACGAACGTATCGGAATCGATGCAATCGGAAAGAGAGCGATTTTGGGCTCTGCAGACACTTTTATTGGACACCAAATCCAAAAAAAAAAACATTCTTTGGCCGTTGGTGGTGGTAGCGGTGGGGCGAGGGTTTATGCACACCACATTTACGGAAGTTCAAAAGAACCACTTTTCCGTGGTGGAAAAGATGGTTACACACCTCATCGAGAAGAACGACTGCATCTCAAAGTGCAGTTTGCATTTTAAATACTTAACTGCAATAGCTGATCACCTTGGTGCAGTTTACGGTGTTCGGTTTGACAGTTGCTAACTTCACGGTGCGCGAACGTAAACAAACACCAGCAGTGCATCGGAGTGCAAGTGCAGTGAATGCTCATATGACGTGCAGTAGAGCAGAGGGCAACGAGATGCACTAGCCCAGTGACGTGCATGGAAAACCCGGTAAGTGATTCCTAAAATACATGACTAACTATTTTGTAGTACGACCCTAACCTTACTAGCCTACATTTGCGGACGGGCACGAATTCAAGTGTTCTGAATTCCGGACTGGATTTACCTTAAAACTGACTTAATCATGCCTTGGCGGACAGCCCCATGAAATAAAGTAAGTATTAGGGTCGAAATAGCAGCGAAGTACTTATCCGCTAAACAACTTGTTCTGTTTTAGGAAATTTGTGGAAACACTTTGTTACACTATGTAAAAACGGCTCATATAAAATATAAGACGTCAAGAGTAATTTCAGAAATTAGTTATGGCATCGGCTTCACAAAAACGTTTGCGAAATACTAGTGTAGTTGATACTGATAGTGATTTTGATACTGAAATTGAAGATGTTTCTGAAACTCATTCTGATACAGATTTTTCTGAATCTGATCATGAAGAAAATGTTGCTGATGAACAAACCGATGAAGATATAGAAGAAAATAATCATGAAGACAGTGGTTGGAAAAAGTGGAAAGCAAATGATAAAGATTTCATAAAAATGAATTATACAGCAAATTGTGGCTACTTCCCACCAAGACATCAACCGTCCACTGAACTAGAATTTTTTCAATTGTTTTTCACAAATGATCTTATCGGGGAGATTTTGAGAAAAACTAACCGGTATTCCACAAAAAAATACACAAAGTAACACTTTTACAAAAATATTCTATTTGGCGGAATTGGGTAGACGTTACTGTTCTGGAAATGAAAGCATTCTTTGGTGTTATTATGAATATGGCTTTACACAACAAATCATCTATAAAAGAATATTTTAGTGAAACTTGGACGGACAAACAACCTTTTTTCAAAGACGTTTTTTCTAGAGAACGTTTTCTTCAAATTTATTGGTCATTTCATTTAAATCCACCTCCAGCGCATCCAACACCTAATAAATCCTCTCGCGGAATAAAGGTACAAAACGTGGTAGATTATATTGACAGAAAATGTAGAGAATATTACATTCTCGCGCAAAATATTGCGGTGGACGAAAGTATTGTTGGTTTCAAAGGAAGAATAGTATTCAAAATATACAATCCTCATAAACCAACAAAGTGGGGACTTAGAGTTTATGTCTTAGCAGAGTCCGAAACTGGATATATTAGTGTTTTTCTACCATATTACGGAGCCAGTACAACAGGTGGTCTTATTCGTCCAGATCTTGCCTTTACATCAAGGATAACGTTACATTTATGTCACAAACTATTAGAAAAGTCCAACGGTACTTGGAATCCTTATATACGGACAGATTTTACACTGGTATAGATTTGGCTAAAGAACTATGACATTGGCATTTACACCACAGGTACAATAATGCCTAATAGAAAAGGCTTGCCAGAATCTATTAGAAAGAAAAGACTTAGGCTCCAAAAATACTCTACTGAAATATTTAGTAAAGAAAATAAAATGATGGTGTTGTGCTGGAAGGACAAAAGAAACGTTCAAGTACTTTCTACTTTTCATAATGGAGAAATTGAATTGGTAAAGAGAAGAATAAGAACTGGAGCGATAGAAGCAATAAGAAAACCAGTGGCAATAATAGATTATACCAATAATATGGGAGCTGTCAATCGTGCCGACCACTATATTGCCAGCTATAGCTTTACAAGGAAGTCTCTGAAGTGGTGGAAAAAAATGTTCTTTTGGCTTTTTGAAGTAGCAATAGTGAATAGCTACATATTATTTTGTAAGCAAAGGCAAGAAGATGGAATGAAATCTAAAACCCACCTTGATTTTAGAAAAGCTTTATTGCAACAACTTGTAGGAGGCGTTATAAACAAAAACTCTGGCGTAAAGGGTCGGCCATCAACAATTGATACAGAAGAACGCCTAAATAAGAAACCACATTTTATTTTTGCCAACAAAAAAAGTAATTCGAAGGATTGTGCAGTTTGCAGCAACCGTAAGGTATGAGGAGGCAGAAGAGAAACTGTGTATTTTTGTGACACTTGCACCCGTAAGCCTGGACTCCATCCGGGTGAATGCTTCAAAAAGTATCACACAGAGAAGCTTTATAAAAGTTCTTAACCATTATTGTTGATTGTGTTTATTTAGAGTTGATTGAGTTTATCATTTGATTTGTTTGATTTTGTTGATTTTTTTCTAATTGGATGAGTCGTTGATTTGTTTTATTAAAATTATTGATATTATTATTTATTATTGTTTTATTTTTATTAAAATTAATAGGACCTAGCAAGTTTATATACAAAAATGAAATAGGACTTAGGGCATATGATTTTAAAAACAAAATTGGACCGCAAAAGGTTAAACGACATTTATCTTTGTTTAATGTACAGAATTAGTAGTTAACAGTTCCTACACATGGCCTGAGACACCCTGAGAGTATAAGGAAGAATATTTTGAGAAAATGTCTAATTTATTTTCTGATGAAAACATTTATGAAATTTTGAGGATTGACCCCACCCAAAAATATGAAATTCTAAATAATAAATTGATTAAGAAATTATTATTTATTATAGAATAATAAATATTCAAAAAACAATTTGACAATACATAACTCAGTTATACCTAAAGCCTATTGTTATGTTCTTATAAATAATAAGCCCACAATTATAATAATAAGTTTATTAACGAATTCGTAATTATAGCAAGAGCCACACAATCACAAGAGCGGCTGGTGTCTGGCCATGCTCTCTCGACCCCGTGCCACAAACTCTAACTAAAACTAAACTAAACATAGGCCACTAGTAATACAAATACAAACAACTAATAATGCATATATAACACCTATGGTTTGCCAAAGATTCACAAAGAAGGTCGACCTTTGAGACCCGTAATAGACGTATCTTCTGTAAGAAAAAGGGCAAAGAAAAAGATAGTTATTATAAATTACTTCAAGTGCAAGCGAAAAGCAATTATGTTGCGCGATTCATTGGTTTATTTTTTTGTGAAATTAGGTTCTCTTTCATGTCATATGTTTAATGTCATATGTTTAAATTTGACATAAGGCTCGCAATGAAAGTGCGATCCGAAACTAGCGGCGCGTTCAGAAAGTATAAATGCAACTCACAACACATAGTTGTTTTGATTGGTTTAAATACTCATTACCGTATTAATCACATTACTTGTAAGCGGTCATTAGCAAATAATGACTCATTAGAAAGACTTTATGCCTGAGACCTATTTTACCTGAATAGACCCAATTTACCTTATAAATATCGAGGAATAAGTGTTCAGTGTCAGTTCAGTTTTGACGTTGCGTTTGTAACGACCTACTGTTTCTTGTAACCTTTTGCGCTTTTTTGATTTATCTATTTAGTTGTTAGATATTAGTTAATTAATACGTTTCTGTTTTTAATAAAAATAAGTAAGTACTCACACTTTTCGATATAAAACCATTTTATTGGATATTAATTTAAATTTTTGTACTTTTAGTAAGAATGTGGGGAAAAAAGTTATCAACTTTGAGTAAATTCACTTTTACCAAAGCTGCAGAATATTTTCTTTCTAAATCGTGGACGATTAGACAAGTGGACCGGGGTACAAATTTTTCAAGGAAGGATTTATTCATGACGTTTATATTAAAGAATATACCGTAAAAGCAAAGTGTTACAAAAGTCAAAGAAAAAATGATAGTCCGCATAGTCTTTATTTTACCATGTCACCAGATGATATAAGAATTATATCTGTTCATTGTAGTTGTGAAGCAGGGTAAGTGTACACATGCAACAATAAAAAAGTTAGTACTAATTTGTTTTATTTATTTTTATATAGAAAGTCGGAATCGTGCAACCATATTGTGGCATTAGCATATTTTTTGCACGACTTGGTCCTTCTGGGTGGTACAGAAGTTCCTAAGGATTCTTCTTACACGTCAAGGCCCATGGAATGGAACAAACCTCGAGGTTCCAAAATCGAAGTTATACCGCTGAATATTGCGTACATCATGCGCTGCCATGTAGCAGGCGCATTCTTCAATCCCATACTCATTCGCTTAAATTCATAGAAGTTATCAGGTGTTGAAAACGCACTCTTCTCTCGATCTCTTTCATTAAGTTCTACTTGAAAATAACCGCTAGCAAGATCCATTGTGGAAAATAAGCTAGACCCAGTTAATTGATCAAGTGTATCCTGTAAATTAGGCAACGGCAAAAAATCTGTTTTTGTTATAATATTAAGATTTTTGTAATCAATGCATAATCTAAATTCTGCATTTTGATCATCGTGCCTTCGTTTTTCTACTAAAATTTCCGGAAAAGACCACGGTGATTGACTTTTCTCAATGATGTCGTTATCAAGTAATTTTTGAAATTTTGCATCTAATATTGCTTTTGGCTGATACGGCACTCTGTATGGTCGCTTTGATATCAGCGGTAAGTCATCTGTTATGATTCTATGTTTAACTTTAGTGGTGCAGGTCAGTTTTTCATTAGGTGCTTTAAATATGTCTATTTAGTTTGCTACTAATCTTTTTAGTTTCTCTACATCTTCATTTATTGGATTCTCTAAGCCCAACTGTTTTAAAATTAAATCATTATCTTGCTTCGTAATTATCGAAATACTTTGAACATTTAACATTTCTTTTTCACTTTCTATTTTTACTTCGTAAGCTTAACCTATCTTTGTCTTTTTTAGACGATTTCTTCTTGAGTCATATTCATTATCCTTACAGTAATAATTTCATTATTATTATGTAAACTTCTTCCTAATAAAATTCCATTATCAGTATTCAAATTGGGTTTAAAAATAATGTCAGTCATTATAATAACATTTTCCAATTCAAAAACATTGCTATGAAAATCATTAAGAAATCGTTTAGGTGAAGAGGCGCATCTTGATATGTCTAATTCAGCAAAGTTTCCTTTTTAAGAAAATTATTTTCGATAAAAGCCTCTAGAATACCTTCATTAATTTCTTGACTATTTTGTGTTTTACTTTCAGATGGAACATTAGTAACAGAGCGTTTGATCCTCCCCCCCACACTATTGCCTTCAGTCAGGATCAATGACTGAAAACTTTCATCGTAATTCACTAAAATTTCTCGAAACTCTTTAATAATTTCCTTTAATTTTTTTAATTCTTTTGTTATTTTTTTATAATTTTTATCACTACTTTTAGTAATAATTCCGGTCAGTAACATTTGCTCTTTCTTTAATAACAAAAACTCTTGATTACGTATTTTCAAAATTCCTTTTTCCCAATTTAAATTTACTTTAAACTTTTCCAAAAAATCTATTCCTTTTATAATGTTTCCTTCAAACCTTAATATATCCATTACATAAAACTCATGTTCAACAGTATTCTTATAATTCTCATTACTAAATGAAATAGGCAACTCAATTTTTTCATTAATGGGAATTCTTTGTCCCTATATATCAGTTAAACATACATTACTATGTTTCTCTAAATCTAAATCCCCGATACTAGCATTTAAAATAATATTAATCTAAAAGTAATGCTTTTAAATTAATATTATTTATTTGAACCTTTATTATGTTTCGGTGTGTTTTTAAACATTTAGTAGCTGCTTGTATCTCCACTTGACTCTGTTTGCTTAGATTTCTGAGGTGGCAGCCGGTCTCTGGGGTTCGAAATGGGCTGCATTGCCGTTTAAATGTTGCGCCGGAAGTGATCTACACTGTGGTGCGATATGTCCAGGCTTGTGGCATTTAAAGCAAACTATTTTTCTTTTTTCTTGATATTGATTTCTCTGAGTATTACTTTCTGAATTTTGTTTCGGGTAGCAATTTCTTGATTCGTGTCCATTTTTCTTACAATTAGTACAAAACAGCTTATTTTGAAGTGGAGCTCTTGATGTATTCTGTCTACAGTCCTTAGCAAAGTGCCCTGGTTTCTTACAAGTAAAACAATTTTCTATCGTGTGATTGGATTTCTTGCAATACGAGAGCATATCAGATTATTTTTAGCAAAATTTTGATTCATTCCAAAAACCTTATGACTTTTGGGGGATTTGTTATACTTTCGATAAATTCTTGTCTTTCTGCCACCTCTATTGCGGTTTTTAAAAATTTCGGATTTTGGGAAAATACTCTTTGTTTAAGTGGATCTTTTAATCCCATTAAAAATTGTGAACGCATTTGTTGTTCTTAATTTTTTTGTAATACTAAATTATTATTATCATTATCAGTAAGTACAATTATTTTTGCTCCTGCTAACTTCAATTAAACTACAAAAATTTTAACTAATTCGCTATGTTGTTGTCTACATTCTACAAAATTTTAAAAGGCTCTTCCGGGAACTCTAGCTTTTGAAAATTGAGTAATACATAAATTTTGAAAATCTCTCCAAGTGATTTCTTGGGCTGCATTACTAGATTTTAAAAATTCTTTTGCAATTCCTCTTAATTTAAGTTTACTTATTGCTATTTTATCTTTATCTGACCATTTTGCTATTTCAGCGGTTTCATTAATTGCCTCAAAGAATAATAAAATATCAGTTTGTCCATCAACAATGGGCTATTTTCATAACTCTCAGATTTCAAAATTGACTTATTTTTTTAAATATACGATTATTATTAAATGACTGTGTGGGGTTAGAAAAGTTTTACATTTTTGTTTGAATTTTTTATAATAAAAAGTATTTCATGTGCGTTTGAAACGATAAAATTGCCGCGCCGCTTTCCTATGAGCCAATCACGGAGAAGCAGATGATGACACAAGCCAACATGAGCCAGCGTTTAATTCGCCCGCTCTCCTGATTGGCCACTTGACCAGTGGGAAACGTGAGCGGGATTTTGAAGCGTTTTAAATGTTTATTATTTTTTTTTTTTTAGTGACAACTTTGGTTAAAAAAAAAAATAGGGGTCAATTATTTTTTGTCAATAAAGATATAGACGTAAAAAAATTTTTTTTCGAACATAGCCCATTGTTATAGAATCGAGTGAAACAGTGATTGGATTATTTATAACGTTAATAACACGATTTCCATCATTTTTGACCATGTTGGTGTTATTATAGTATATAAAACTACTGAATCTTGAAGCAATCGTGATTGATGAAAACTTACGTACTTAAACAAAATTTTATGATCCCACTTTTGACACCAATGTAATGATCGGTGTATTGTTACTTTTCGTTGAACGGTTGGAAAATCTTCAGGTTTATTTCTGGTACCAGCCAATGTTATTGGTTTTTAAATTGACTTACTACTTAGTAGCGACGGCAGAACCATTGGCAATTCTGTGAGCGGTTGATCATTAACGTTGTTATCGGGTTCGTCTTCTTGGCTTCAAGACACTTTCTTCCTTCTAGGATTGAACGGATGAACGTTCAATAAAATACTCGATTCGAATTTAACTTTGATATTTATTCAAAATACCAAATAAAAATGATTTAGGAAATTACACAATTTCACTGAGCTTATTTTAGACAACTCTCATATAACTTCTTTCTAGGTAAACTTTGTGGCAATTTAAATTTTAATTTTACTATGACTATGACTTGATTACTATGACTTGATTAACTGATTGTTAAGACTGGATACTGTTTTCTTATACTCGCTACTCGCTAACTGCTGCTCTTATTCCAGTTGCCATCTTTTTTATATGATTTTTCCTTCCGTTACTGTTTTTAAGTAGGATTATTCAAATTAATATGATTGGCTAATATGAGTCTAGCTACTGTAAGCTTGACCTCAATTCACATGTGTCCTCTATTTTCTAGGAACTTATATTCATTTGCAGCTGCATAAACAAATGAGCTTAAGTCGTCATGAAAAATCTCCAAATAATCATTTTAAATTAATTAATATTCAATTCTAATTTTATATAAGTCCATATCACCAGAATACTGTGTTATTTTAGATATTTAATACTTTATTTTTAATTTTAGTTGATGTTTCTAATCAAAATAGAGGTATTTGGTAGAATATTTCAAAAAAAAGAATTTATAACTATTTATAAATAATTTATTTTAAATGCATTAACACAAAATTAACAGTTAAAATTTTTGCAGTGAAATGTACAATTATTATCTAAACAGAACGCCATAAATTGTTTCCATACAAACTTTTTATTATTTGTTGTATTCTTCGGGATATTATTTACAACATTTGAGTTAATTTTATCTTCAGAAAAATTACCAAAACGGCTCATTTTTGTCACAATCAACGAATTGGCAGAATTGAACAAACGAATGCGCTGTATTAGTGTGACGTATTTTTGAATGGAGTAAATCTAACTTCTGGGTCACACAAACAACTAGATCGAAAATTGACTTACGTCGAATGCGTCGATGAATCAAAAATCAAAATAAAAACGTTGAATAATGACATTAAGCAAACAATCAATATCAATTGGTTTACTTACCTTATACCAATTTAGCAAGTAAACATCTTTAAACTGAACATAAACCTTTTTAAAACATTAATATGAATGTTCGATGTAGGTTGATACTATTGACAGTTGTTTGTTTGACTCAATAGCCAGTTTTACAACAACAAAAATTTACTGGCTACGTCATCACTAATACAGTGTATTTACAGAATTTGTTATAAACTGACAGCTTTCAATTTATTCATTTGTTTTTTTAGTAGAAACAAATGAAGTTGCCATAGTTACAAATCGAATGAACACTGCAGGTCGAATGAGCACTGCACACAGAACAATTATCGCTGACAGCAAGCGAATGAGCACTGCTCAACTAGCATATTACATATGTTAGGGAAATATTCGTTTAAGTTATCTCTTTTTTTATATAATTTTTAATTTTTTGGTGACACATGACATTTCTTTAATTATGAATCAATTATAATAAATAAAAACGTCAAACGCTTATTCAAATTTGTTTAACGAGTGAATTATAGGTATAGAAACAAATTTGTATTTATCATATGGAAAAACAATGCATTTTGCAGTTACATTTTCAATAGACCAAGAACTATGTTTTGTATTGATATTTGAAATTAAAAAAATATTTAAGCGTTCAGAACTTATTGGATAATTATTGCTTAGTATACATAGAGTTTTGAACACGTTTCGAGTTTTGCTTCAAAACTTAAAACTTACCGTATACATGATAGATCACGTGGTATGTGACGTAATTGATTTGAAAACGTTTTGAAAACAGTTTATGGAATTAAACTTAGATAGATGTCACTACCGTAGTTAAAGAAAACTAATAAAAAGGTTTAAGACTTTGATATATAAACTTAACCTAACTAAACTGTTCTTTGTTTGGGTCATGAAATGTATTTTTATCGAAACTACTTTAATGAAAAGGGTTTACGATGTTGTTCTTCAACAATGTATATTGCTGCACAAGAAACACATGAAACTAGTACAAGATCAAAGGCAAAAAAAATATTTAAAAACAAATTTTGTGATGTATCTTAAGATTTATCAAGCAAATTCAAAATAATTATGTAAGTTTTGGAGTTTCACATATTAAACTGACAAAATCTTGTCAAGTATGATCTAAAGAAAGGAGTTGTGAATGGTGGAATGACATAGTCCAAAACAAATTTGATGACAAAGATTGGTTAGAGAACTTTAGAATGAAGAAGGTAACTTTTCAATTTCTTTGTGATAAGTTACGTCCATACTTTAAGTCGAAAGATAACTATGTAAGAAAACCTCTTAGCGTCGAATAAAAGATTGCTGTAGTGTACGTACCGTGCAACAATGTTTATACGCTTTTTGCGAAGCTGTTACAAACGAACTTCTAACGGAGTTTGTATACTTACTAAATGAATTTGAGGCAAGCGAAATTTCAATGAGATTTGAAAAAATGTGTGGTATTCCAAATGTCATAGGCGCGATCCATTAATGTTCAATGTGTAGTTGACGATAAATATCGGTTAGTATACAGTACAACTTTAAATTTAGCCAAATTAATCCATAAATATGTAAGTAATAAAAATGTGCTTTTTGAATTTCGAGACATAACATGTAGACACCCAGGATCGTCCCACGATGCACTTGTTTTAAAAGACTCGTTTTTATTAAAAAATGCTGATAAATTATTACCTAAGGTTGTATTATTTTACATAATATTTCATGTATATTTTAAGTATTAAGAAAAATTTATTTTTTTAGAACTCTAAACATATCAATGGTGTTATGATACCTTACTTTCTGTTAAGAGATTCTGCATATCCACTTCTTCCTTGGCTGTTAAAAGGTTACAAGCATTATCGAGGAATAACTGCTGAACAAGAATCTTTTAATGTGTAGCTGAGTAAAGGACGTATTGTGGTTGAAAACGCGGTTGGAAGGCTAAAAGCACGATGGCGGTGTCTTTTGAAAAGAAATGACGCAAATTTTAAAATTGTTCCCAAAATAGTAGCAACTTGCGTAGTACTTCATAACTTAGTAGAAACTAGACCAGATTCTTTCAATCAAAAGTGGATAAATGCTGTTTAAGAAGCGGAATTATTGTATCCACAACCAGAAAATCAAGCTACAAGAAACTATGACAGTTTTAGTGCTGCTATAATTCAAAATCATTTAAAAAATTTCATTGCGTCTAATTTTTCACTTTTAAAATCAAAATTTACCTAACTTAGCTGTAACTAATTAAAATAAATAAATCTTTGATATTTTTAAATATTGTTTTATTTTGAATAATTTTATGAATATAAACTAAACATATTAATATAACAGAAAACACTTAGGTAGATTTATGCACACACGTTTTTATTATTTAACATTTAAATGCGTGTATAACTTAACCAATAAACTCCAAAAAAAAACACTCTTTCTATGAATACTAAATAACGAATACTAATTAATTATATACTTTAATCTGAGTCTGAGTCAGAAATTGGTTGAGATCTTAAGTTTGGCATGGTTTGAAAAAACACTGCCATTGTTTGCTGCATTGTTTTCAAAAAAGCCTTGTTTTGAGATGCATTTTGTTTCAGTATTTCTTCTTCAAACTTCTGTTCTTTTTCTAAATAGTCTTTTGTTATTTCTTTCAGCTCAACAAGATACTCCTTTTGGAGCTTTTCTTGAGCTTTGTGAAAATCATATAAACTCATCTTTTTGGCATTTTTTTCACGATTGTCAAACTCTAATTTGCGTTTTTGTGCAACAAAATGACTGACTAGAAAAAAAATAGGTCTCAATTATAAAATAAATGAAAACGATTAACAACTATTACCATCAGGCACATCAGGTTTAGAATGGGAAGTAGAAGGATCCGTATTTTCAATTCCCCAGGGGTATCAGTCTCAGGCATTAACAAATTCTGAATATGTGGGTTAATACTGTTTAAAGAAAAAAATATGATAATTTTAAATAATTACAAAGATTATAACAGTATTTATTTTTACACACCTGTCATCAGTAACAAAATAAATAATCTCGTTTTCTTGTCGATTTTCTTTATATTCAGAATCTATAGATAACGAACTGTTACATGAGTCAATTCCTTGGACGGTACTACATGGTCGAGAACCCAATATTTCATCCAATTCTTCATAAAAATCGCATTCTGTTCGTTTAGCTCCGCTGTAACTATTCTGTTTCTTGCATTTATTGTAATCACTTTTCAACGCTTTAAATTTTTGCTGTATTTGGTCAAAACTTTTATTGGTAAATACTGCTTTAATCATTTCCTTTTCTACAAAACGATTTTGTTCCTTAAAACGAGGTTAAAAACAACAATTGATCTAAGTCACAAACCAACCACATTATGTCAAAATCGAATTGCAATTGTGCCGGCGCAACTATGGATTTTTAAAACTAACTGTATTCATGGTTAGTTTTGAAGTCAAAACTCGAGTCAAACCAACTTTAAATTTGGTTTGAACTGAGTTTTCAAAACTGGTTTGAACAGTGTATACATGATAGTTTTAAAAACTCAAATAGTTTTCAAACCGTTTTGACTGTCCATAGTCGTTTTCCAGATGTCAAACACATATTCGCACCAAGCGCAATTGCGCTTGACGTACAAGGACATCCACGTCAAACATTTGGTACAAACAATTCTGAGCTTGAAGCGCATCGTCTATTATTGACAGTTAACTTGCTACTTTTCACACTTCAACAATTACATTTTTATCAGTGAATAAATATCTCATCAAAAAATGAATAAAAATTTGAAATCTGTAATATTGCAGACATGTTTGGGTAACGTAATAAATTTAATAGTAACTGACAAATAACAGTTCAGTTTACAACAAGAAAAATTTGTTGCGCTAGAAAGGGCGGGGCTAACCAAATTGTGCGTCAAACCCAAGTGCATTTGGAACAGCAAAATACAAGCCTGCGCTCGGTTTGGTGCGAATTCGCACCAAAATTTACACCTGGAAAACGACTCATGTATACTAGGTATACACTATACACTATATGTATAGGTATACACTATATGTCTAGTATAGATGTATACTCATGTATACTAGGTATAGATTAGTACTAGAAGAAAAGCAAGTTGTGATACATTTTTGAATCCAGAAAAATATTTTTCAACATAAAAAAAAAATAAAAAAATTACTTTTTTATTTTAAATAAAAAGTGGTCCATCCGTTTACCATGAAATCAATTGCAAAAAAAATCAAAAATAAATCCATTTTATAGTTCAGAAACAATCATTGCATACATTTTATTTTCAACTAAATTAGTCCATTAATAACAAAAATATAGCGTGCGGCGGTTTTTATCAAACACCCGGTATATAACGGTAAATATGAACGAAATTTTTTTCCTACAAATTTTACAGAATTCTTAGAAAAAACTATAATGTTTTGTATTTGTACAACCTTATTATTAATCATACGATAAGAATCTGCTATGAGTGTGTATAAATACAAAAAATAATATCTTTAAAAATTAGCTTTTTAAATTGTTTGCAATTTTTAAAATCCAATAATGGACCTAAAAAACGTTCAAGTTTTGGATGGAATGTAATGTTTTGAATATTTAAAGAATTACTGAATTTTTTTTTGTTCTGGCAACCTATTGTATATTTTGTTGGCACTTTTTCTGATACCTGAAAAAAAAAAACTTGAAAAGAAAAGAAATTTGTAAAGAAACACCAAACTTTGTTGAAATCGTTTACTGTTGAAAGATTATTATTACTATTTGAAGGATCAATAGAGCTTACACGACTTAAGAGCGTCTACGAATGAATTTCAGAATGAACTTAACTTAATTTTACAAACATAACTATTTATATAAAAAAAAGGAAGACAATATTACTTATGCAACAGTTAATATGAATTGATATGAATTAATGAGAATAAATCCAAACTTACTTCTACGAGTATTTGATTTGACCTGATCAGATTTCTGGCAATCCGACTTATCGTCTTATTAATGAATGGGACCGTTATTTTAGCAATACGCTTGTTCGTTTATCTTTGCTGCGTTGACTTTATTCTCTTAAGGCTAGTATATGATATTATCCAAATCATTTATGATATGTTACTAATTTTATATCACCTATATGAATTCAGCTTAATACTATTTCCTAAGATACAATGTAACTAATTCTACATAAAACAAAGAATACATTGATGAATATAAGTAAGTAAATATGGGTATCTAACCTTTATTAGAATTTTGCTAAGGGTTTAAATATTTAGTAAAATTATGAATAATAATAAAAAATGATTACATAATAGAGTAAAGCAAATAGTAATTACAATAGAAAAACAAAATGATTAAAATTAATATAATTAACTTCATTTTAATATGAAGTTATCTATGACGTAAAACTTCTATCATGAATTGATAGTCTTTTAGATGGGTAACGAACTGCATTTTTACTGGTTATTTTGGTGCACTTGTTTCCATTAGTTCATTGTTTTCTTCTCGTTGTAGATCACTTAGACGTACAAGTTGATGAGGAACTACATACCTTTCATTATGATTGGTAATGCAGATGTTAGGACAACATCCCGAATGTTTCTAAAAGAATCTTCGAATTTGAGCACAATTACAGCATCGACAGCAACATAATAATATTACTAAAGCAATTATGAACAGAATTACATAGAATAAAATCGTGTACCGTTTAGTGTGGTTATAATAAAATGGTTTATTAATGTTGTATTGTAATATTTCATCAAATTCATCTAATTTGTGTTTAGCATATCTCAAATCATCGAGATTGATGTTTGAGATTTCGATAGGTTTTATTTTTTCAGCTATTAGGAATTCTTTCGTACGTTGGCAGCATTCATCTTTGTGAATATTCATTTCAGGCACATAGGTCGTGTTATTAATAGTTTTGTTGGAGTTAGCTACAAGTACTGTCACTGGTGTGTACATCTTAAATTGGGGTTGTAAGTAGATGATTCCGGATTTGAATAGTTGTACATCAATTATCTCAGAATTCCGTGGATCATAACTTAATGAGGCAATTGTTTTCTTGGAAAAGACCGCCCTGAGTTACTTTGTAAGGGATGAATCACTTTGATATTAGAACGAATTGTTCTTGTACGACAATCTGTTGGAAGATTTGTTGTTATCGTGAAGAGTAGCGTTGTTTCGCATATTGGTTTCTCTGAAGCGGAAGTCTCTCGGTGAGCTTCTTACAATTGTCCAAATTTTTCGTTTGACTGTAGTGAGATTTTGTGGTACTGATAACAAGGTACGGGTAGGGTGTATCGATACAAAAATAAACATTGTGATTTTCATTAGGAGTTGTTGGTAAACGTAAAAGATTATACAGTTTCCAAATTTGTCTTTCTACGAGTGGAATTTTGATTGCAAAGATTAAAAGTTCTTTATTAAAAACTACTGATAGTTCACAAATACTGAAATATTTATAAATATTTTTAAATCACCTATTGGTATCGGAAATTGGCGATCAGAGTCTAGTGTTAATTTTGAAAGTTCGTTTCGTAAATTGGTTGGAGTTATTACGGATGGATGTAGTATTTTTGTTTTGAGAACAGTATAGAAGATATTAATACATCATATTGTTAATTAAGTTCGTCTATAACCTGGGCCAACAAGTTAACATGAACGGTGACGGTTTGTTCGTGAATTAATCGATTAACAGAATTTGTAGTTATTTTACTAAATTTGTTGAATTTTACAATATTAGAATTAAATTTTTCTTCTTGTTTACTAAAAGAAATTACCGAATGGTTATAATTTTTGATTGAGTCGGATATAATTACAAGATCAAACGAACTTACCTAAGTGAAGTTCGATCTTGATTATACGAACGCCTTGCTGAAAAGATCACACTCTGTAGTAACCCTACTACTCGTCAGATATCACCACATATTCAAAGAAATTCAAACTTCGCGCCAGCGACCCCACTGGCGCCAGCATACGCAACTAACTTTATTAATTCAAAGCCGATGTCATGTCGCAACCGTTTTGGGCAGCGCAGCCCGAAGGCTAAGGGGACAAGGGTGGGACTGATCTTTTCAGCGAGGCGTTCGTATAATTAAAATCGAACTTCACTTAGGTAAGTTCGTTTGATCTTGTAATTATACTCTCGCCTTGCTTTCATGAATCCACTCTGTAGATGTTGAAAGCTGGTTGCCGAAAAAATGTTGGTATGCAATCCGTTCATTCCTAAAGTCGACTTGATCCAGCGTCCAATTGTCCTCTATATCGTCTTCTCATCTGTCTTATCATTTCTATTATTTTCGTGCCTTTCATCAAATCTTGATTCAAGCCTTTCTGCCTCGTCTAAATTATTAGCTACATCGCTATCTGGATTTATTGGTACCTTGTTATGATTATTTCTCGACTCTATGCTTTTGACATTTTTAAGATTCTGTTCAAATATTTCGTCAAATAATACATTGTTACAATACGCCCTGATTCCGATAATCTCACTACATATGACCTTGGTCTCATACTATCAATTTCAATTACAATAGCTGGGTTCCATTTATTTCTCTGGCCTAATACCATCACATGCTCACCTACTGCTAATTTGTCTCTTTCGTTACCCCTGGCCTGTCTATCATAGTGTCTTTTTTGTCCTCTTTGACGATTTTTGTAAAACTGTCTATATTTAACTCTGTTTGATAGTTTGGGTCTAAGAAGCGCTTCTTTAATTGGTAGATGACCTTTCAGGCGTCTGTAAAATAATAACTGGGCTGGTGTTTCCATATTACGCGAAACAGGAGTGTTTCTATATTCTAAGAGTACTAAATATAAATCTTCTTTAATCATAAATGGCCAGAAAACTGATTCTTTAGCTTTTAATTTAGTTTTTTCGATTCCCAAGTGATTGTAATGGAGCCTATTAATAATTTCTGGTCTTAATTTCTTTGGAATTACGATTTCATTACCTTTGTAAATGATGCCCTCAATCTCAACTAACTCGTCTCTAATAATAATAATAATAATAATAATAATAATAATAATAATAATAAATTTATTTCAGAAAAATAGTAAATTGCAAACATCAAATATACAATATAAAAACAACATTAAGTTATAGTATAACATACATTGAGAAACTACGTACTAGAACACGAAATACGTCAGAACAAGAAAAAGTAGCATTGTAAACTCAAACTAGTTAAGGTCTACACATTATCTGAAGAAATATAATAAGTTGAAATATTCGAGTAGTACTCATTCAAATCATATGGTTCCATATCCACCAGCAGATCATGCACTGTACGCTTAAATTGAACGAGACAATCCATGCGCTTTACATATTCCGGAAGGTGGTTAAAAATGTGTATGCACATGTACTTAGTATTTGTGTGAGAGCAAATCTATGTTTTGGATATATCAAAAACGTTTTTCTAGTCAAATTTGATGTTTTAGACAATCGTATATGTAGAGCGCTGGAAGCGTGAGAATTTTGTGTTTTTTAAATAAGTTTCTGCATGATTCTCTATAAGGTAAGCGAAAAATAGTTCTGAGCACAATCTTTTGTGAACTAAAAGTACTGTAGATGTATGAACTACCTCCCCAAGCGATTAATCCAAACTTTAAGATTGACTGGAAATTGGAGAAATATAGTGTTTTCAAAGAATTCAGGTTAAGTACATCTCGCAGTACTCTGAAACAATATGTGATGTAGTTTAAACGCAGGTTAACATATTTAATGTGGTCACTCCAACCTAGCATACTATCTATATGTATTCCTAAGCATTTTGTTGAGTTATTTACATTTAGGTTGTTGTTGTTGTATGAAAGGAAGAGAGGATATTCCAATTTTGAACGCTTTGTTTTAAATATTACTATGTCAGTTTTACTTACGTTTAATAGCAATTTATTTGATATCAACCAGTCTTCAATATTTTGCATAGAGAGCTGAAACTCTTTGAGCAAAAAATTTAAATCCTGACATTTGATCATCACATTGCTATCGTCCGCATAGCTCGAAAGTGTGTGTGAACAATTATAAAAAATGTCTGGAAGATCGCCAATGTAGATAATGAACAGCAATGGGCCCAGTATACTACCCTGAGGTACACCACCCAGAAGCTCGAGAGCTTCTGAAGCAAAGACATTATTGTCTTTTTCCAAGAGAACTGATTGTGTACGATTTTCAAGGTAGCTACCAAACCACTGCAGCACACTACCACGCACACCATATTTGTTCAATTTAACCATTAATATTTCCGGAACCACACAGTCGAATGCCATTTTTAGGTCCAGGAAAATCCCACAGGGAATATCCCCACCTTCCAACAACTCAAGTATCGACTGTGTGAGTTCGAAAATAGCTGTATTTATGCCTCGTTTTTTCAGAAATCCGTGTTGTCTTGAACTAAAAAGCTTGAATTTTTTGAAAAAGTTATATAATCGATTGAACATTATTTTTTCAAGAAATTTTGAAAAGGTAGTTAATAGGCTTATTGGCCGATAATTTTTTAAATCTTTAACACAACCTTTTTTGTATAGAGGTTTAACTATTGCATGCTTCATTTGGTCAGGAAAAATCCCGTATCTAAAAGAATTATTGAAAATTAATTTAATTTGAGTCAACATTAGAGGTAAACTACGCTTGAAGACTGTGCTGGGTATTTCGTCATATCCGTATGACCGCTTATTTTTCATTTCTTTAGTTGTTTTGAGCAATTCTGCATCAGTTATTTCGAAAAGATACATAGATTTTTCGTTTGAATTTATTTTACATTTATACTCTTGTTTAGGCAAGTCTTTCTGCAGTGGAGACGCAGTGTTAGTGAATTGAATGTTAAAATTATTTGACAGTTGTTTTGGATCATCTGTAAAATCAAAAGTTTGCTTTTCCTTGCCTTTTTGTAGATTAGTTTTCTTTTTGACTAAATTTCTCATAGTGCGATTTTTATTGTCTGAATTTATAATTTGCGTCTCAGCCATAGATTTTTTAGCCGCTACAAGGGAATCATTGTACAACTTTTTATAATGTAAATAACTGCCGTGGAAACATGAATTAACTTGGTTCATAGTATAAATAATATCAAGATTATTTTTTGCTTCTGTTACCTCTGGTGTGATCGGTACACGATCGGCTCCTGCATCTGAAACCACCCATTTGCACGGGAAAGACTTATTGAAAAGTGATTTATATCTGTTTATGAAAAATGTCCACTGACCATTTACATCATTTTCAGCAAACTCACTTAAGTTATCCCATGATACCTCGCTTAAACGACTTAAGAATAATACAATATTTTTCTCAGAAAAAATTCTGATGCGCTTAGATATTTTTGGTTTTGATTTTACAGAAGGTCCAAGAGGAAAGCTTAAAGTTTGAGCTATATGGTCAGAGATCATAGAATTTATAATACTTGAGCTGGCGCTTGTAATATTTGATAAGATGTTGTCGATACAAGTTTTTGATTTTGCACTGATTCTTGTAAAATCGTTAATATAAAACTTAGTGTTATAAGTATTTAAAAGTTCCTTAAAATAATTTTGTTTTATATTGTATGACATTATATCTATATTAAAATCGCCAGCCAAAAAATAGTAATAACATTTTCTGCCAATAGTTTATCTAAAATCAAATTTAGTTGTCTTAGAAAAACATTGAATATATCCAAATTATCGTTAGGGATTCTATAGATACACATCACGACGTATTTTGCTTCTCCAACATAAATTTCCATCGCACTACATTCGAATATATAAGGTATAGATAAAGAGGTGAAATCATTTCGTGCCTTATGCCTAAAAGTGTCTTTACAGTAAACGGCTGTGCCACCGTGGGCACCTTTACTTCTGCAGAATGATGATACTAACTTGAAATTTGTAAAAACGTAAGAGTTCAACTCTTCTTCGCTTTTCCAGTGTTCTGACAACGCGAAGCAGAGGCAGCCTTCGTCATTCACTAATTTGTCTACTGCGTGGAAACTGTTTCCGATTGACTGGACGTTTTGGTGTAGGAGTTTAAAATTGGTTGCTTGCAACTTGGATATCGGGCTCTTTTGCCTGTTCACATGAGGTTTCAAAACTGATGATCTTGTTTCGCTGCTCTTGGAAAAAAATATCTATAAAAGCGGACTCCTCGTGGCCAGAAATTCTTCTCATATAACTGTTCTTTCAAATTATAGTCGTCACCTATTTTGAAGCATTTTGTATCTAATCGTTTGACTGGAAGCTCTTCAATTTCAAAATATCTTTCTGCAAAATCAGGTTTATTTTGCAGGTATTTCGATATAACATCCTTCGTGACCTGTGGCTGTACTCGGGAAATGAACAACCACACTTTTTTATCGACACCAGTGAAAGTTGATTCACCTGCCTGTTCAGAAATAGGAATGGGAGCATCTCCAATGTGCAATTGTTTTCTTGGATGATGCTTCTTCACTTTAGCAGATAATTTTGCTTCATTTTCGGTGCGGGTTGGTATGTCGTTAGAATTGGAATTTTCATTCAGGTTGATAACCTTGTTCATTAAATCTATTTGCGTGTGCTTGAGATTTTTTAAAGTGTTATCGTTGTTTGGTGCTAAGTCCGTATCTGCGTTTTTATTTGTATTGGTGCGATGCGTGTATTTCGATGTTACTGCTTTTTTGTAATTCATGGAATTCTGACTTGCCGAATTGGATGTTTGGCATTCTAGCCTTCCTATTTCTTTTTGTAATAAAACTATGTTTTCTTTTAGGATATTATTTTTGTCTATTACCTCATTTTTGAAGGCTTCTAGCAATTGGCTTTTTTCGGATAGTTGGGATTCTACATATCTTTCTTCTGTCTTGGTGTCAGATAACTTGATTTTAATTATTGGTAAACATTGCTTGCACATCCAAAGGACACTACCATCTTGAGTTGCTTTTAACACTTGATCTTTAACTTTTACACATTGTGGGTGAAAGACCTTATTACAATAATAACAAATAATTTGTTTAGTTGAAACAATAAAGTTCTGGGAGCAATCGGCACACACATTCGCTGCCATCACCACCTGCGATAATAATGGTTTTTCACTAACGTTCCAATATGGTCTAAGTATATATTCTAATTTACTTTTGTGGTCAGGCCAACCTGATTTGATCATTTTTACCAGCTTATCCAGTTCCCCATCTCTTTGAGTTTCCGATCTAATAGTTTTTAACTTTTGTGGAGAAGCTTTATCCTCAAATCGAATCAAGTCCACCTGAGCATCTACATCTGTCTCTAACATTTGAAAATTTGTCATTATAACTTGCTCGTGATAGCGCATCTGTTACATATAATTGAGAGCCAGGTTTATATTTGACTTGTAGAACGTAACCCTTCAAACTAATTCTAAGCCTCTGCAGCCTTAAGGGACATTTGTTTAATGGTTTTTTAAATATTATTTCTAGGGGTTTATGGTCCGTTTCTACATTTACTGTTTTACCATATACATATTGGTGAAATCTTTGGCATCCGAACACAATTGCTAACATCTCTTTCTCCATTTGTGCATAGTTTTGCTATGTTATGCTTAACGATTTTGACGCGTATGCTACTGGTAGGTTTTTTTTGCATAATTACTGCACCCATTCCGTCTTTCGAACTGTCTACTGATAACGTTATTGGTAACTCCTCAATATAATATTGCAATACCGGGCTTTTCGTCAATATGTTTTTTAGGTTCTGGAATTCTGACTCATGTTGTTCTGTCCACATCCAAATTACATCTTTTTTTGTTAACTTTCTTAAGGGCGTAGTTTCTTTTGACAAATTTGGGACAAACTTTGCAACATACGTCAGCATTCCAAGAAACCTCCCTAATTCTTTATTATTTTTTGGTGTTCCTATTTGTTTAATCGCTTCTACTCTGTCAGTGTCAATTCTAATTCCTTCTTTGCTCAAAATATGTCCCACGTATTTAACCTGCTTAACAATAAACTTTGATTTCTCTTTATTGAATCTAACTCCTTTTTCAGCCGCCCTGTCCATGACCTGCTTTAACAACTTTTTATGTTCCTCTAATGTTCTTGAATATACAATTATATTATCAATATAAATTTTGGTATTTGGTATTCCGTCAAAGATTTTTGAGTATGCTTTGTGAAATATTTCTGGTGCTATTGAAATTCCAAATGGCATTCTTATAAATCTGTAGCGGCTAAATGGCGTTGCAAAAGTAGTTAATTTTGAAGATTGTTCTGACAATTCTAGTTGGTAAAATCCGCGAAATGCGTCTAACACTGAAAAATATTCCGCACCTAACATGTCGTTTGTAATTTCTTTGAATGTGGGCAGTTCGCTATGTTCCCGCATTATGGCTTTACTCAATTTTTGAGGGTCTAGGCAAATTCTAATATCATTATTTGGTTTTTTAACATTTTCTGTCTAACTCTAATTTTAACTTACTCGTTAAGCTAAATGGGACTCTTCTGCATGGGGATATTTCTGGTTCATAATCCGCTTTTAATGTGATTTCTATTGGATTTACGTCAATTTTACCCAACCCCTCAAACAGATTCCGGTCTTTTATCATAATATCACCAGGGCTCGTAATTTCATTTATTCGTTTAATTAGGTTCAAAGACACTATGGTAGAGAGACCTAACACAGGCGCCGACATTGTTGGTACGTCTACTAATACAAATTCAATTTCACTGTTTGTATCTTTATATCTAACCTTAATTTTACTTTTACCTGAATAATTTTATCTTATTACCTGAATAATTTTTAACCAGAAAATTACACGATTTTAATTTACTACCTAAATTTAGGTTATTAAACACTGAAATTGGAATTGAGTTTATCTGAGCTCCCGTATCCAATTTAAACTTCAAAAACTTATTTATACTAACAATGAACATGTCGATAGCCCAATCATTTGCATCAACTTGTTCGTTATTAATCATACCTATCATAAATTCGTTATCATCTACTTTCCCTAAATGGGCAATTGTTCTATTATTACAACATTTTGCAAAATGAGTTGGCTTTCGACATATATTACAGGTCTTACCCATAGCCGGACAAGTTCTATGGTTTGCTTCATACCCACACCTAGAACAATTAGTTCTGTTTTGGTTCCCATTTGTTGGCCTCGAGCTTGATTGTTGGTTCCATCCTTGGGTTGTTACATTTTTCCTGCGGTAGCTAGTACTCGGAAGTACTCGTTGATTCTCGCTTTTACTCGAGCTTGGATAATTGTTAATGGGATTTCCTGCCTTTTCTGTTCTGATGCCATCTATTTCCACGGTTTCTTCTTCCATTAATTGATTCATGTGTTTTTCTGTTTCTTCTGCTGCTTTGCACATTTGCACTGCCTTTGTTAGCGTTAAATTTTGTTCTCGAAGCAGCCTCTCATTAAGTTTTTTGTCTCTCAGTCCACATACAATTCTGTCCATGATCAATCCGTCTTTCAGTTGTCCATACTCACACGATGTCGCTATTGTTTTAAGGTCCTTGAGGAACGAGTCAAATTTTTCATTAGATCCCTGGGTTCTTGTGTTGAATTTGTGCCGTTCCATGCTTACGTTTGTTTGCGGTATGAAGTACTTGTCCAATGCTTCTATGATCTTTCCCTTATTCGTTTTATCTTTGTCTGTGAGTTCCAATGTGTCTACGAGTTCCATCGTTTCTTCGCCTAAAATGTGCATTAGTGTAGCAGCTTGCACATTTTCTTCTCTTTGACTACATTTTGTTGCCGTGCAGTAGAGGTTAAATGCTTGCTTAAATTTCTTCCAATTCTGTGCCAGATCACCATCAAGCAGCATTGGTTTTGGCTGACTTAAAAATTCCATCGTTGGTTTCCTTTGTCTTCACTCGCCCATGTGTTTAGCCTCACTTTTTTTTTGTGTCTTCTTGCCCACTCGTTTTTTCATAACTTCGGCGTACTTTATACTATGTCCACACTATTTTAATTATTACGACTGCGCCATGTTATGTGTGGATAATTAAAAAAGATGTATATGCTTTATTAATTGTTCGACAACACTTGGCTTGAGCCGACTGACTGCTGACGCTCCCCACGCTCTAGTCGTTGGTCGTCTGCCCGCCCGATGGCACTGCGGCATCGGTATGGTTGGTTGCCTACCAGTCAGTCTCAAATTATACATATAACCTGTATCCCCATACTGCTTTTAAGTTGCCACAGTAATGGAAGACAGCATTAAGTCCAAAGCAGGCGAAGAAATAGATTTTAGGCGGAGAGCCGTCCCGACAAGCGTCCTGCCACCAGGGAAAGGCTTCTCCGGAGTGGGTGTTTCCTGTCGGGCAAGGAAAGTTAATTATCTTCTGGTCCCATTCTTATAGTTTTGCCTATTAATAAGGACATAAACATGGGGTACCAGGGTTGTGATGGCCAATCAGGTACAACTAATATACCTTCTGCACGGTCACAGACAATCTTTTGCAGAACCTGTAAAATTAAAATAAATGACGGAAAGGCGTAGAAAAAATAATAGCTTCATACAAGAGTGAAAGCGTCGACAGTAAAAGCTTCGGGATCTAGAAACCAAGAAACAAACTTTTGGAGATTACGGTTAGTGTGGCTAGCAACCAAATCTATATCTGGTTGGCCAAACAACGAAACTATTTGCCGAAAAGCTGGTTCGGCAACCCAATAAACACATATACGTAATTTTAATGTGGTTAGTTTCCAAAACCTCACGTTTTATTACGGTTTATAAATTCGTGAAAATTATGTGAAAATGTCGCGGAAATTATCGATTTTATTACGTATAAAATTACGTGTATTATTTCCAATTAAACACGTATTACTTACATTACTTACCTTAGCTAAATAAACGTTGATTAGATTCGTAAATTAAACGAGTGACAAAACCTGTTAATATAAAACAACGCCATATAAAACAACGTTTTATATGACAATATTGTTACGTTTTTATGTTGTTAATATATATAGTTAATACAACGGTATTATATTTTAATAAAAAATGTGTTTAAAACGTATTAATAATTGCGCATTAGATATGTGTCATGTTATTAAGTAGTATTTGTAGGTAAACATTAGTTTATTAGTTACAAAATTGGTAAGTGGCATGAAAAAAAATGTCATAATTACCAAATTAAATCATATATTTTCTTAACAAACATATAAAAGTACAAATAAAATGTAACAAACATAATAAAAGAACATAATAAACGCACATTATAAACGAACATTATAAACGAACACAAATATTATAAAAAATATGAAACAAAACTATAATAAAGAAAGAACTTAGAAAATTATTTATTTTTCTCCTTCCTCTCTTTTCGTGTTTTGGCACCCTTTAGCCATTCCTTCACCGCATTGGCAATTGACTTGTCATTGGCCTCCTGAACCGGAAAGTTGGATTTTGCGCTTTCTTTACAAACAAAATTTAAAATTAATAATATAGTATTTTAATAAAGTTCATTTTCATCTCAAATTAAAAAGAAAACCTTTCTAATATCAATTTGATATGCCTTGAAAATTCGATGTGTATTTCAAATTTATTACATTTTTAAATTATCTCGATTTATAATTTTGTACACGATAACAAAGTGACCTAACTTATCAATTTCATCTTCCAAATCTTAAAATTATTATTTTAAGATTTGAAAAAACTATGTAAAAAATATGTATAAAATAAATATTGACAACATAAAATTCTACTTACCAAAAATGACATTCATTAGTTTCGTATTTTCAAAGGTCAACTTATCTCTGCCTTTCCAGTTATAGAGTATTGCTACTGCATTTTCTAAAAGAAAACTGTTGGTCAAACCTGTGACCATTGATCCTCCAATGGCAGCAAGCCTTTTAACCTTTTTAATATTTAACAATAAATAAGTATTATATTGGAAAGCAAATTTCTCACAAATTTAAATGTAATAGGTTTGTTAGATTCAAAACTATTTTTCAGCAATATACTGCAATGAATTATCCATACAAATAGATGTTGACTTAGCAAGTATTTTTGTAAATTATTATCTTCAAGTTTTGATTCCAATAAATAAAATTCATCAATAGTTTTAATCGGAAAATGTGGTAGATTTTCGGGCACTTTATCATTAAACGTCGATTTTGAGCTGTGTAATAGTTGGTTTAGCATCATTGTGTTCTGGTTGCTGATAACAACCAATTTACTTATTTCGGAAAAAACGGTTTTTTGAAAATCTAAAAAAAAAATAATAAGTCAAAAATAATTTTTTAGTCCTCTCAGATCAATATTTTTTTTACCTTGGTTACAAGTGCATGGGTTTAGAAGAAGTGAGTTCAACAGAGAGGTGTCTATAATTGGTCCAAAACTTGTTTCATTTGTAGATGCAATAAGGTTATCTTGAGATGTTGCTAAAAAAATTTTATCTGTGGAGGCAGTAATTTTATGTGTAACATTATGTGCTGCAAATGAAATTTATTAGTTACATAATTTTGAACTTTTTATGTATATTGGTAGTGTTGTTATCAAGAATTCATAAAATTGTAAACTAATAAATTCATATATATAATGCTAAATTTATCGAACAATTTAAATAATTATATACGGCTCATATTGGTCGACTTTTGTTAAATACAACTTTGTATGCTTACAAGTTTAAACTAATTTAGATATCGGTCAACAACGTTACTAACAAAGCCACAAAAGAAACCACCGGTTCAATTTATATCTAAAGCGTGTACATAATATCCAAATTTTTAACCTGCATTATGTGAATGGACTGAAGATATTGCAGGCAAAGTATATTCAAATTTTTGTGAGCCATTTGAAAGTAAATCGTTCTCATCTGAAGAATCTTCGACGTCAGATTGGAGTTTTTTTTGCACAACGCTTTGGCTTGTGCCCGAACTACTAGAAGATTCATCCGCACGACCTTCTAGATAAGCGTCCAATTTTTCCTCCGCCGTCTTGTAGCACACTATTAAATAAATACCGTATAAGTATTAATTGATCAATGATAGAAAATCCAACATAATTACTTGTTTGTAGATGAATTTTAAAAATTGGAAAATGCGGCCAAGATTTTGATGAAAGACTACCATTCTTAACAAAAGTATTGAATGGGACATTCTTGGTGATAGTTGGCCAGTAGCAACGTTTCGATTTATTAAATATCTATGACAGAGGCACAACAGATATTTCATCTGAACTACAATTTTTTACCAAAAATTCGACAATCGCATACATATTGTAATTGAACTATTTTTAATACTGTAAAGTTTTGAAAATTATTTTATTGAAAATTATTTTAAAGAAAAAAATATATGCAGCAGCATTGTGAAGGAAAAAATAATGCCGATTTCTAGCAATCTCGGTATCAAAAAATATATCTATTTATCTAAGTACCTAATTTAAGATTTTGTAAAAGAAATATGGCATAACCGTCTTTGTGTGGCATTAAAAAACATTTATCTGTATGTCTTTTATACCAAATGAGATGCAATTATTTTCATTCATTCGCTTACAAAAATAAATATTTAAGTCAATAGAATTTATAGGAAAAGTATATAAATTATCATAATAACTGAAAAAAATCGCTTCAAAGATACAATTTTTTTCATTTATAGTAATGGCTTTAATTATACAAATTTTTTTATTTTTTAAAAGTACACAATTATCAGGTAAATAGCTAGTAAGACAGTATTTATTTAAACAGATTTTTGTACACTTATATAAAACAATTTCGCCTTCCAAGCTATAAATATTATTGAATTTATGCATAGTAATAAATTCAGTTTCCTTTAAATTATTGCTTTTTCCAGCTGCACTATAATCCTTCTCTATCAATCTATGATGTAATTGCTGTAAAATGTGTTTTTTTGAGTGAGTTCGATTTTTTAAAGAAACTAAACAATTCTCGAAAGGAAAACAAGAAAATTTGTTTATTGTGCCATATATCCTACAGTCCCCAACAAGGTGAAGAAGACTATGCACATTATACACAACAAAATTGTCGCCTAAGATTGATGAAGATGCAAGCACAAACTTTTTAAAGATATTTCTGCTAAATCTATATATTTGGGTAATAAGAAATTATCGGATAGAATTACAACTGCACAATGAAGATATAGATAATGTTCATAATTAATGTTATTTAGCGCGTTATGCAGAATTATTAGGCTAGTATACAAAATAAAGAGTCTAAACTCGGTAGCTTTCCATCGTCTTAATTCTTTAAATGACCTAGGTTTTCTTGTACGGTATTTTTTAAACCTTTTTCTAACCTTTTGAAGATTTGGTTTGTAATTCCAGTATAAAACATTTCACCGTTAATTAATTTTTATGTATCAGTTTGCCTTGGCATGCACATAAGAGTTCGGTAATCACTAGGTAAATAAGTTAAATGTGGTTTCAATATTTTTAAAAGCTATGTAACAGAATTGGCTCCAATATTATTTGCAGATACCCACTGAATTAACAACTCCTTTGTTTCAAAATTTCTATGAGTAGTATGACTTTTGTTACTGTCGATACTGTCAATGCTGTCGTACGTATTATTATGCGTTAAAGAAAAAAATTCTTCAAGCGATTGTGTGCATGATATTGTCAAGTAGGCCAAGAACATTAATAATTTCCCAAACAATAATTCGTCAACATCAGCAAATAGTGCAACGTGCAAGGTTAACGAATATAAACAAACTAGAATATTTAATAAATAAGATAAATAATAAAACAATACCTTCCGGATTGATTTATAGAAGAGGGTATAAAAGGAGGACCATCATTCAGATGAGGGAGTTGGTTGTTAATTAACAAGCTAAAAGGTTAAGTCGAGTCAGGGTACGGTTGATAATAAAGTGAATAGTTGGTTCGTAAAAGTACACATCAACTGGATCTCACGAAGGCAATGTTCTCCTCTACATACAGCTTAGACTACGGAGTGCTGACTTTAATCTTGTAAGTGTAATTTGAAATAAACAAATGTCAAACAAAACCGATTGTATTTTAATAACAAGCGACGAAAAGAAAGGTGCGCGAGTGATAATCACAGTAAGTCCAAGCCCTTTATATTATCCGAACTGCCGAGCTAACCCCCACACGATCCTAAGGCGTGACATATGGTGGAGGCGCCGAATTTTCCCATCCAAGTTCCCCGTAACTTGAGATAACTTATAAATATAAATGTTGGAATCATATTACTGCTCAAAAATAACTCTCTTATTATCGTCACTAATTATAAACATCAACAATAAACGCAGCTGATAATGTCAAACAAAAACAATGCCAAATCAAAAATTAATTGTTAAAAACTATAATGTATAACAAAATTACTGTAATATTACAGAAATATAAATTGTAAAAAATGTCAGAAAACCTAAATGTATAACAAATCTATAAATATTAAATATTAATTGTTAAATAAATATATAAAACTATAATGTATATTAAAACAATCAGCATATAAAAATCGAGGTCATAAAACTATTATCATAGCTGAGACAAATTGTGAAACTTGTAGATTGCGATGGATGGTGGTTTGAGTGTCTTCTTGTAATAATGTGGACTGTATAATTTTGACTTATTTATTTCTTTCTCTGATGCACAAAGGAATGTAAATTACAATTTCGATTGCTTACTACGCTCAGCTCGGCTGCTTAGTCGCAAGTGCTGCCTCTCCGCTCGATCTGCACACGCAAAGCCCTACTACCGTAGTGGACAGGGTGATACACATAAATCTACCTATGCCTATACAGGGTGATACATGTACAACATACATACATAACAATATTAGAGCTGAACATGGCTCCGCCTTGGAAGACCATAGGGTCTTACAAATTAAAAAAACAAACTTATAGCAATAAACATATAGAAATAAACAAAACTTAAGCGAATAAATGAAGTAATAACTTTACAGATTTAGTCACTAAGTACGCACACTAAAATCGCTCACGAGCACACAATTGCTCTTACTGTCACTTTCACCATCTGGTAGCGGAAAAAGCTTTACGCAAGGTCTCTTACATATCCCAGTTCTGGTTTTCACAGTCGCAACTCGGTGGATACCGTCTCGTCCAGCGTGAAGATCGATGATGCGAGCAATTGGCCATTGAAAAGGTGGGGAATGATCGTCCTTGATTAAGACCATTTGTCCGGGAAGCAGAGAACGCTCCTGCGATTTCCATTTGAGCCTTGCTTGTAAACTGGTCAGATATTCAAAAACCCAACGTTTCCAAAAGTGCTGAGTCAGCTGCTGCAGGCGTTGAAAGTGAGAGAGTCTCGACTCCCTAACTTCGGTTAGGTCGTCATCTGGAGCTGATGTTAGCCTTCGTCCAATTAGGAAATGTGAAGGGGTAAGCGCTTCAAAGTCATTAGGGTCATTGGAAAGAGGAGTTAGCGGTCTGGAATTCAGTATCGCCTCAACCTGACAACCCACAGTGACAAGCTCTTCAAAGGGGAGGGATGCGTTTCCCAATATGCGCTTTAAGTGGAATTTCGCCCGTTTAACGCCCGCTTCCCAGAGCCCCCCGAAGTGCGGTGAACGTGCTGGTATAAATCGCCACGAAATTCCCTCCAAGGCCATAGGCTCCACGATTCTACTGCTGTCTGACTCGAGTTCCCGCACAATACGCCCGAGCTCATTGTTTGCTCCCAAAAAATTAGTGCCGTTATCTGAGAATACTCGACTTGGTTTTCCCCTACGCGAGATGAATCGTCTAAGAGCCGCAATAAACGCTTCAGTGGTCAGTGAGGAAACTATTTCCAAGTGAATTGCCTTTGTTGAAAAACAAATAAATAGTGAGATATAGCATTTGGAGGTCTTAGAACCGCGACCCTTATGATTTTTGATTACAAACGGCCCTGTGTGCATAGTCAACTCCAGTGGTTTGAAAGGGATAGGATGGTCTCACACGATCACCGGGTAACGATCCCATGAATGGCTTCGAATTTGATGGATTAGCACGGAAGCAAGTGACACAGTTGTGGACAATTTTTCTAGCTACATTTTTCCCGCGGATTATCCAAAATTTCTCGCGCACGGAAAACAATAATTGCTGGGAACCCGCATGTGCTAATTGCGTATGCTCAAATCGAAATATCAAAACAGTAACCCAATGACTTGTTGGTAATAAGATTTGATGCTTCGTTGCGTAATCCAATTCCAAATTTTGTAGCCGCCCTCCCACTCGTAATACGCCACTCTCATCTAGGAAAGGTGACAATGACAGTAATTTTGACCGCCTACACAACGCTTGCCTTTCTTTTAACGCTTAAATTTTGCTTGAAAACGCCTCGGCCTGAACTATTTTTATGATTACCTTGAATGACTCTTTTAGTTCTTCACTACCTAAAACTCCAACCCGCTTATTCCTAGGATTTCGGCAGTTATATGCAAACCTAAAAATATACGATACCGCTCCTTTCAGTCTAGACATATTGGAAAATCGTTCGAAATTTATAGGATTAAACCTGGTCTGTGTAGCGCAAACCTTTAATTTAATTTCCGGTAGATTATCTTCCCGTTATACGGGTACTTTGGGGCCACAATTGCGCCTCCTTGGCCAGCCATGCCGGTCTGTGTCACCATAGATTATCATTAACAATGTGACTAGGAGAAACTCCCCGCGAAATTAGATCGGCCGGATTGTCACTAGATGCGACGTGATGCCATTGGGCAACGCCTACTAAGTCAATGATTTGGGCAACGCGATTAGCCGGAAATATTTTTAACGTTTTGACCGGTCTATTTAGCCAACCTAAAACGATCGTAGAGTCCGTCCACAAATGCATCTCGTCAATATCTAAACGCAACGAATCTAATGCCTTCCGCACTAACTTCGCCAATACGAGAGCGGCACATAGCTCTAATCGCGGAATCGTAAGCGTCTTCAAAGGCGCTACTATAGCCTTTGAACATAAGAGATGAATATATACTGACCCTTTCTCATCCACAGAACGGATAAAAACGCAAGCGCCATATGCCTTTTCGGAAGCATCGGCAAATCCGTGTATTTGAATGTTGCGCGAGTTAATGCAAATCACGCGTCTCGGAATCTTTAACAGGTTGAGTTGATCCAGCTTGTTCTGAAATTGGACCCAATTATTTTCTAAATCTCGCGGAACTTTACTATTCCAATCTAAACGCGCCTGCCACAACGTTTGCAACATAATTTTTGCACTAACGATGCATGCCCCTAACAGACCGAGGGGATCAAAAAGTCGGCTGATGGCCGACAAGATAGTTCTCTTGGTTGCAACTACCGGAGCACCCATATTAATTTTATACGACAGAGTATTACTTATTGTGGACCAATATAAACCTAGCGTCTTGGTTTGGTCAAAGCTTGCGATCTCTATTACCGGTTCGCTGCTTCTCATAAGATTCAATTGAGATAAGGCCTTTGGATCGCTTGATATCCACTTACGAAGTGGAAAACACCCTTTCAACAAAATCGTATTTATTATTCGCATAATGAGGCGGCCTCGGCAGCGTCTTCGGCCCCCGTTAACAGATCGTCAACATAAAAGTCTTCACTAATTATTCGTGCCGCAATTGGGTCTGATTCATTGTGCTCTATTGACAATTGCTTCAGGCACCTGGTTGATAAGAACGAGGCCGAAGCCGTGCCATAGGTTAGCGTATTTAATTGATATACTTTAATCGAATCTGAAGGATTACTCCGCCATAAAATCTGTTGAAAAGCCCTATCCTCTTCTCTAACTGTTACCTGACGATACATTTTTTCAACGTCCGCCGATATCGCAACTGCCCGCTGCCAAAACTGCAACAATATACTTAGCAAATCACTTTGTATCACAGGACCCACGCATTCCAGGTTATTCCTCGAGTAATTAGAGCCTGTAACAAATGAAGCATCGAAAACTACGCGCAATTTAGTGGTAGAACTCTGCTCATTTATGACACCGTGATGCGGTATAAAATAGTGGGGATTCGAGGTGACTGGATTGCTAAGTAAGATCATATGACCTAAAGCTTCGTACTCGGCCAAAAACGCATGATACATCTCGCCCATCTGGGGGTTCGCCGATAACCTTTTTTCAGAGATAAAAATCTTTTCAACGCGCCATCTTTCGAAACCCCTAATAATTGCGTTGGTTTACTAAATGGTATAGCCACAACAAATCGTCCGTCACTCTCGCGCGTGCAGCTTTTAAGAAAATGCGTTTCACAAAATTTTTTCTTTTCTGAACGAGGTGTACCAGCAAAATTATTTTCTATTTCCCAAAACCTTTCTAATTGATTATGGATTTCTCGATATTCATTAAAATTGCATCCTACGGACTGTGTTAACGAATTTGTTTGCGGAACAATTGAACCAGATATAACCCAACCCAATTCGGTATTTTGCGCAATCGGTCTTCGATCCCCTAAATTAATTTGACCAAGCTTTAAAAGTTTCCAAAAAATACCCGCGCCTAATAGCAATTCTACCCTTTGTGGTTGAGCAAAGAAGGGGTCTGCCAACTTAATATTTTTGGGAACATTCCATGAGGTCGTTTTTATTTTAAATTGGGGTAACGTCCCACTAATTTCAGGAATAACTAAACATTCAATGGTCGCCTGGAATCTTGTACATCGCGATTTAAACTTGATTCTACATTTTCCCTTAATCTGGGTAGTGCAATTATTGACTCCGCTTACGCTGATTTGTATGGGTTCAATGTTCAATCCGAATCGCTTAACGGTTTCCGCAAGAATAAAATTGCTTTGGGACCCCGAATCTAAAAGAACACGGCACGCCTTTGCCTGGTTGGATGCATCGCGAATATCTATTAGTGCGGTGGATAATAACGCATAATTTGATATGTTTGCGTTGTGCAATGTTACGGTGCCATTACTGGTTTCGCTCTCCCCGCTTCTTCTATCGTCGCGCTTGCCCAAATGCAACATAGAGTTATGCTTGTGTTTGCACTTTCTGCACCCGGCCGTCGCGCAATTTTTCGTCGAATGCCCCGGTCTCAGACAATTTAAACAAAGTTTTAATCTTTTCGATTCGGAGAATCTTTCGTTTGCATTTTTAGAGAGAAACTCTGGGCAAACATAAATAATGTGCGGCCCTTGACAATAATAACATTCTAAACTTGTTGTAGCAAACGATCTAGTACTCCTAGGATCCTTAAGTTGCTTCTTGTTTTCCGCTTTATTTATACCGAGGGTTTCTAACATTTCAGACTTTGTTCGCAAAAATGTCTTGAGTTCGCTTAACGTGGGAACGTCGCCACTACATTTTTCTGACTCCCATTCGCGCGCCGTGACAGTGTCAAACTTGCTGCTTACAATATATATAATCAAAGTATCCCACGCGTCCACGGGTTGTCTGAGGCTCTGAAGCGATCGCAAATGTTGGTTGACTTTGTCGATTATCTCACGCAATTGAGATGGGGACTCCTTGGAAATAGCTTCCAAACTAGACAACGCGCGTATGTGATTAGATATTAATAGACGTTTGTTCTCGAATCTTTCGCATAGGTTCGTCCAAGCTGTCGGGTAATTTTCTGCTGAAATTTCCATAGAATGCAAAATTTGCGCAGCGTCGCCCTCTAGCGAGGACTTTAAATAATAAAATCTCTGGATGTCACTAAGGGATTCGTTGTTATGAATCAACGACTCAAACGTATCGCGAAACTCGAGCCATTGCGTAAATTTGCCCTTGAATTTTGGCAATTGAATTGTCGGCAGCTTAATATGCGCGCCACCCGCCGCGGTAGTCGTACTGATCGAACTACCTGTCGTTTGAGTTACAATTGTGGAGCCTCTACCGCCCTCCACACTGTCTACCCCGCGTGGTTCTTGTATACTCGCTTGTTCCATTAATTGTTTTGCTATCGCGATGTTGGCAAAATATGATTTTTCGAAGTTTTCTAGCTCGGTATCCCCCTCGTCGTTTTCATCAACAATATTTAAATGCAAATCAATGAATTCGTCTAATAGTGGAGTAACCGCCTGTAATCGCGCTTCGACTTCTAAGAACTCTATTCCATTCATGCTAGCACCTTCTACCGCTAACGATTCGACCTTCGAGGTTATGAATTTACTAAATTCCGTTAAACGTCTTTTCGCTACACCCCGGGCGCGCTTATCCCTCGTTAATTCCGTCATTCGAAGAGCTTGTCACGTAGCCGCCTGTGTGGTCGCGATACCACAAAATATGATGGGATTTGGATCAAGGATTAGCGCTTACCTAGTTCTTGTGGCCTTTCAATCACTTTCGGCTGCAATTCCTTTGTTACACGACCGCCATTTTGTACGCCGTTCAATTAATCGACCAATTTTACCATCATATCCGGCTCGAAGGACCATGAAACTTGTAGATTGCGATGGATGGTGGTTTGAGTGTCTTTTTGTAATAATGTGGACTGTATAATTTTGACTTATTTATTTCTTTCTCTGATGCACAAAGGAATGTAAATTACAATTTCGATTGCTTACTACGCTCAGCTCGGCTGCTTAGTCGCAAGTGCTGCCTCTCCGCTCGATCTGCGCACTCAAAGCCCTACTACCGTAGTGGACAGGGTGATACACATAAATCTACCTATGCCTATACAGGGTGATACATGTACAACATACATACATAACAATATTAGAGCTGAACAAACTGTAATAAATAATATCCGACCTTGACAAATAAATACTACACCGATTTATTATTTAAATAAAATGTTATTTAAGGATATTTAATGTTATTAAAATATCAATTAAGTTCCATAATAGTAGTTTATACAACAAGTAGCAAAATGTAAGTTTTTTTTTCATGAGAAGTAAGTTTCATACGACGAATGAAAAAAAAACTAATTTTGTATATGTTGTATACACTACTTTTTGCAATTTTCTTGCTATTAACTTTTTAAATGATAATTTGATTCATTCAGAAAATTTAAGGTTGCTTGATTTATGCTTAATTTGTTAGTAGTCAAAGTGAGCAATGGAAAAACAATTGCAATCAATCCTAGATACCTCGCTAGATACCTAAAAACAAACAGGGCGTTTGTTTGTTCACTTGATTTTTGTGAAATTCAATGAAAAAATATAAAAATCAGTGAAAAAATGTAGAAATTTGAGTGAAAATCGCACCATACTAATTTACGACCAATAGAAACGTTGCATTTGAGTATATTACCATGGCAACAACAAAATTTTTCGGAAATTTTATCCTATTACACCAAGCAGTAGAAAATTTCAGCGGAAATTATTATGTCAAAACAAATGTCAAAATAAATAATTTAATTAGAATTAAAAAATTAAATAAACTAACAAAATTAATGATTAAAATTAAAAACACAATTGTTTTATTTGGTACCGTATCTTTTTGGTACCGTATTTGTAATATATGGTACCGTATCTTCCACAGCTTTTTCAATTGCATTCAATGACTGTTTTCCGAAGCGCGACATTTTTGACTTTGACAGATTTAGTATTTTGTTTTCAACAATCGTTGCTCATAGATACGCAATTCTATTGCAACTTGATTAAAAAATATCAAAAACTTTTTGAATTCTGATCAATTTTTGTAAGTGTATTGGTGCGATTTTCTTACCGAATCTGCACTCGAGCATGAATTCATATCCTGGAAATTTTTTATCGTGCATTCCAACAACGTAATCGGGCCCTCGTGTTCCACTCGGGCCGATTAATACGTTGTTGAAATGCACTCAAAAAAATTTCCGGATAGAATTCATGCTCTTGTGAGATTA